>CM026201.1:30684982-30717482 GCA_014839995.1 Xenentodon cancila
CTCTGGTTAAGACTTATCACGATCGGGTTCATTAGAAAAAGACATCTCTCCTGGTTATTGCAATTTATTTGTTATATAATGGTTTTGTTTTTTTAAGACACAACCATCAGGATCAAGCAAAACCACCGCTGCAGGTTAAACCAAAGGTGCAAGCAGTCGTCAGAAAATAACCCCAGTCTAAGACCAGCTCAAAAACTCAAGGCTTCAAACAGCCAGAGTTTCATGTGGAACAAATGTGGGGAACAAATCTCATAGACAGAAAAAGTTACAACAGCTGTTTAGTGGAAAAAAAGATTTGTCTTGAACCCCTTTCAGACATTCACTGACGTCAGCGAAATCCGCTTAAGTGAAGCCATTTTCACATCTGAAAGTCTTCACAAAAGGTTCAAAGCAAGTTTCTTGTTTTATAACATTACATGCATTTGGTGCCAGCATCACTTGGGTTTGTTTGGCAGTGTACCTTTTTTCAAACCCACAAAACAACTTTACATGATGGACTTATGTGCTGATGTAAAACTGACATGGATTAGTTTAGCGACAGGCAGAAAGCTTGTGGACAGATACGTGAAGGGAGCGTTTCCTGTACTTCTTGTACTGCTTCAGGTGCTTCAAGGCTCGATGTGTTCTGTCACCAAACTTCTGTATTTAAATCACTAATTCTTGTAACTTAACCTCTCTTCCTTTTTCATGTCTCTCTCTCCTAATCTTTCATTTTTTATTCCCACCTTCTTCCTTTCATTTTGGTAACACTTTGTACAACAATTTAGATCTTTCACTTACATCTTCATCACATCATTGAATTGATCTTTCCTCAGGCAAACTCACCCACTCCCCAACTGACTCATCTTCCTCCCTCTTCCTACGCTGACGTTCCTTCTGTATTGCTCCATATAAGACGAATGGCCACAGGATTTATCCAGAATCCTGAGCTACTGTGAAGGCAGCAGACCTTTAATACATGTTTCATGGCCGTGACATCGTCCAGCACTATTTTATGGGTCTATTTTTTCATCCTCAGGCTTTTTTACCGCGTAATGTTGCCCCGGTGTCATATTGGCAGCAATATTTTCTCAGTATAGATCTTGCAGTCTGTAGTGCAGTATGTTGAAAGCATTGATTTTCTTTCCTGAACCTTCCTACACATCTCTTTGTAGAGGATGTAATGCTGCCCTGGGTTGCGTGGTTGGCAATGGATCACCTTTAAGAAGCACCTGGCTCCATTTCCCTAAATATCTCTTCTTCGAGTGGATTATCCTTATCTCGCCCTGTAAGTGCTATAGTTTGTTCTGTGGTAGAGTAAATGTCTACTTCAAACAGTCAACAGGCATTGATCATAGGCAAACTCCTGCAGCGGGTAGAGTAGATTTTACCCATGCAGGCCTCTTTTATTTTTTTAATATTTGTACATGTATACTCCCTTGAAAACCTAATGTCCAATTCATTTTCCAGTTCATCCATTTTAACTCTCCTTTCACGCTTTCACCAATGAATCAAGTGGCAGAAGAAAACTGTGAAATAAAGAGAAAGTCCAGTGGATTGAAACTTTAGTAGATATGCTTCTAATGGTTGGAGCAGTCTGAAATAACTATCGTGTTTGTGCAGTTAAAGATTTCCTAATGAGCTGAGTCTCTGCACAAGTGTTTAAAAAGCTGATGTTTTGTTTAAAATCCAAACTCTAGTCTAGAGAGAGTTGGACATCAGATAATGAGACGAGAGATTTGACAGCCATGAGAATTTTTGAGGTTCATTAGCAATCTCATACACATGATTGTATCCAAATCCTTTCAAATCCAGACTAAACTGCAAAATGCAAAATTTTAGAATGTAATATCATCAATTAAAAATGTGAGCGATACGTTGTGAGGAGGTTAAACTCCATCCATCCATCCATCCATCCACCCACCCATCCATCCATCCATCCATCCATCCATCCATCCATCCATCCATCCATCACCCTGGACAGGTCGAGGTGAAACTCAAAATACTAAAAATGTTTTCATATTATATTTAACAGCAACCTCAGTGTTTTATGGAGTTCATTTTTATTTCATCTCTTGATTTCACGGATTGCAAAGCTTATGAGTCTGGCCAGTTGTTCAATGCATTTCCCAGCTTTAACTCTTTACCCGACCAGTCATTTGCTGGACACCTGCTCCTCAATAGTTGTCACCTCCAGAACATTGTTGCACACCTCAGCCAACATCACACCTTTTATTGCATATGGAGGGGGGAGCCCTGAAATGTAATGCTGAGTTGGTCGGTCTGAATCTGTTAAAAACACTAAAGTGAGCACAGCTTATGACCTGGCAGCCCATGTAATATGATTAGCGGTAATCCATTAAAACACACTGAGTGCGAGTCACAGAACAGCATTTAGCATGTTGCAACTGTGTTACACAGCAACTAAAATACGCTGATGCAGTCATCTACAATAAATGTATTGAAATGCTTTGTGAAAGAGGCATTCCCTGGAGCAAATCAAAATGATTGCTGAACTGAAATTACTTAGAAAAAACAATCACAACACCAGCGATCAGCATTGTTCAAGCAGCAGTGGAAAAGAGAGTTTCATGTGGGACAATAGCCGACCTGTGGGGCATTCAGCTCGGCCATTTAATGCTCGAACTACTACTCCAAGATGACCTCCGTAGTGAATAGGCACAATCCAAATATAGTGAACTGAAAGTGACCTGTTGGTAGGACAACTCTGCTTCGCCTGCACATTGAGGTGAAGACACCTGTAATGAGAAATGTGTTGTCAGAGAAGATCCCCAGGGAAGTGTTTCATGGCTGAGAGGCGATCAAGTATGCCAGCAAACACATTCAGACTGTCAAGACAAGTGGATAGAAGTATGCACCAGTTATAACCTGTGTATATGCAATTAGTGTTGCCGTGGAACATGTGCTGTTCTGGTCTCGTGTTCCACCCATGTGTAGAGTAGGCCTGAAAAATGGCTTTGTTCTTCTGTGTTATATTATTTTAGCTGTTGTCAGACCTGCATAAACTAATCATAATTGAAGTTTTTCATCACACTTTATGAATCCCAAAAGGAAATTCAATTTTTGCAGCTTAAACTGAGAATAAGTAAAGAAATGTCTAAAAAAAACTTTAAAATGAGCCAACATACTGCTGGAAAGTTGAAATTGCAACAAAGAAAACTTCCAGATTGCCATGAATGCACCAGGATGTTGTGTTTGTAGCCTGGCAACCACTGACCAATGACGTTGCATCCAGTGTGGCAGGTAGCACAAGTGAACTGGCCTTAGTGGACAGCATGGACAGAACTTCCCAGCTAACAGGACACCACCCAGGTGTAGAGACACTCCATCACAGTAACATGTCCAGGATTTCCTCTAATGTTAACCACCACAGTTCCCCCTTGATTTATTCTTGCTGCTCCATTTGTAGTTTCTGTCTCAGAAACCAGGTAACAACGTTTCAGAGTCTAGAATAAGATGCCTGGAGCCACGACTTGGAGCACATCTAACTTAATTCCTGACGGTCCTGCTTTGTCAACATCAGCGCTCCAAGCTCTTCCATTTTTGATGTGCCAGTGTTATCGCATTCACCTTTAAACTTCCTCCTCCCTCGTTGTTTCACTCCTGCCCTGGTTCATACTGCCTTTACCTTTTTGTTTTCTCTCATCCTTTTATGTTCCATTCCCAAAAAAGAAGAAGTTTTGCCAATTAAATGATTTTCCCCCTTTCCCACAACGCCATATTTAACCTCCACTCTTGAAGACATCTACTGAAAACACAGCAAGAGTCAGATGGTTGAGGCTACTAAACCGACCTGTAGTAATCTCTTTCCTTTCATTATTTTATTCTACCTTCCTGTCAGAGTTAATTTACTGCTATTTTATTCTACAGATCCATGCTACCCCTCTACGAACAGACACAACTATTATCTCCTTGGAGAATTCAGCTATCTGTCTGTTCCAAGCTGGTTTTTTTTCTTTTCATGTCGCTTCTTATGTATAATCTCTGTAAACGGATCGTTTAAAGCCATTGTGACTTGGACATTTTTACTCGAGTATGACTTAGAGGATGCTGTGAGTTCAACAAAGCCCACACATATACCTCATTTCCATCCCACTCCTCTCCTGTACACTAGTCAATGAATAAGTAGATTAAGATGAATGCACTGAATACAGTTAGATCCTCTTACATGTGTAATGTATGACATGGAGGCATTCAAGCTGAAAATCCCCCATCTTTCATCTGTCCCACATCAGTGCTAAGTAATTAACTATTCTTCAATATTCAATCAAAACTCTAATTCTGTTTTTAGCTGCAATGACCAAATCTCTGCACAATTAGACCCTGACAGTTGACAGAACTGGAGAACAAAGATGCAGGGTTTTTAGGAGGGTATTTGTGAAGACCTCTCTGATTTAAATAAACAACTAGTAAAGTAAAAAATGAACCAAATAGTGCTACGCTGAGTGTGGTCTCAGGTCTCATGAAGTTACCTGTTTTTTAGCTGTAGAGTGGTTTGTTCAGTAGAAAAACATTCAAACCGCAAAATGACACAGAAGCAGGTAGCTCATATTTACACACGAGGCAAGTCAAGGCAACACAAGGCAAGGCAAGGCAACACAAGGCAAGGCAAGTCAAGGCAACACAAGGCAAGGCAAGTCAAGGCAACACAAGGCAACACAAGGCAAGGCAACACAAGGCAAGGCAAGGCAAGGCAAGGCAACACAAGGCAAGGCAAGGCAAGGCAAGGGAACACAAGGCAACACAAGGCAAGGCAACACAAGGCAAGGCAAGGCAAGGCAACACAAGGCAAGGCAAGGCAAGGCAACACAAGTTTATTTGTACGGCACGTTTTAGCAAAAAGGTTATTCAAGGTGCTTTACATATTAAAAACATGAAAAGTAAAGAGGAAAACTAATTAGAAGTTGCAGTGCAAAGGCAAGAAAAGTTGGATTTAAGCTAGAGTTACAGTTTAGCACTGAGATTAACATTGTTTAAAGTTAAATTCAGATGGTTTCAATGTGTCAGTCAAAGGCAGCTGTAAACAAATGAGTTTTGAACTTTGATTTACAGGAAATGATGGTTTCAGCATTCCTGCACTTTTCTGGAAGTTGGTTCCAGATCTGTGGAGCATCAACGCTGAATCCTGCTTCCCCATGTTTGGTTCTGATTCTGGGGACACAGAGCAGACCTGAACCAGCAGACCTGAACCAGAGACCTGAGAGGTCTGGATGGTTGACATGGCAACAACAAGTCTCTGATGTATTTTGGTCCTGAACCATTCAGTGATTTATAAACTAACAGACATACTTTAAAGTCTGTTCTCTGAGGTACAAGGAACCAGTATCAGGACCTCAGAACTGGACTGATGTGGTCCACTTTCTTAGTTCTAGTGAGAACTCGGGCAGCAGCGTTGTGGATCAGCTGCAGCTGTCTGATTGACTTTTTAGGCCGACCTGTTGCAGTCATCAGTTCAACTGAAGATAAACGCATGGATGGGTTTTTCAAGATCCTGTGGAGACATTAGTTCTTTGATCCTGGAGATGTTCCCCAAGTGATAGGACGACTTTGTAATTGTTTTAGTGTGTCTCTGAAGGTTCAGGTCTGAGCCGTGACTACACCCAGATTTCAGGCCCCATCAGTGGTTTGTAGGTGTAACACCTGAAGCTGTGCTGACTCTCCAGTTCTGTTTTTGTTCAGCTGGAGAACATTTTGGCACATTGATTTGTTCTCTGAATCTACTCAACGCTTGTAAGGGCTCATTGTCAACTTGTGACACTGTAACGTGAAAACACAGAAACAGAAGCCTGGATCTACAGAAAGACGTGTTTACTTACCATCCAAAAAGATCCCTACTAATGAGAGACAAATCCTTGAAATGCTGTAATTACACTCTGTTCTTAATATCTTGATACGCTGCAAAGTGGTTTCCTGCTGTAGTTCAATTCTTACTGAGACAAAAATATCCAAAATGCAGTAATTCCAAGAACATACGAAAGGGTCAGCTGTGTTAAAACATTTAAAAGAAAGGCTGCCTTTTCAGCAGTTGAGCTGCAATCTGGCCGTCGTGGTGACACAACACCTGTGAAAAAACTCCTGTGGATCAACAGTTCACTGCAGCTAACTACTTACTCTGCTGTTATAATGATGAAATTGTAACACAGCAACCTCAGCCCAGCTGATGTTGGGGGCCTCAATCACTGAACGAAAGAAAGCACAGTAAATAGGGAAACGGAGTTTGTTTTAACAGAGCTCTGTAGGTGAAGGGTTTTGAAATGTAGCTCTTGTGGTTTTTGGAGTCTTGTGGAGTCCAGTTTTAGCTCGTTTACTTGTTCTCCTTTGCTCCTGAACTCCTTCTTTATGTTTACCTGGGTCTTTTGAAAATGTCATTTATTTTTTGAGGTTTCAAATTTGACTTCCTTCGTTCCCCTCCGCCCTCAGTGTCGCTGAGGGCGGAGGGGAACGAAGGAAGTCTGTGCCTCGTTAACCCTACGGATTTCTATCTTGCTGCCCTGCTGCTCCGTTCGTCATGCTTCCAGGTTGTCCTCTCCTGTCCCATACCTGCTCCTTTATGCTTTCATTTTGTTTGTTTTTTTGCTGTGCTTTTTGTTCTTCAGATTTTTTCTTTAAAGTAAGGGACTTAAACTTTTTCTTCTGCCCCCGTGGCCTCCTGCATTTACGTCCCCAGGCAGACGCTTTATTTTTTTCTTTATGTGAATATACATTGTGTCTGTATGTAACTACAGCTCGGACTGAAGCAAAATCACATCCTTGTCTGATGTTTTATCTAGTCCTGGTCAGATTTGCATATTTAGATCACATTTATTTAATGTTTTGCACTGAAAGGTAAGACCAGGAGACTTCTGATTACCTTCTGATGACCACAGTCACATTCCAACATGCTGAAGACTGTTAATAACCAATAAATCCATTTAATTTTTTTTATTTCTACTATTACTTTTGTCATATTCCACTATCAAAAACTTAAAAGCTATGATTAAACTTGTCAAACAGTGACACACAAACACAGCTTTGCCTCATTAAGATTCTTTTCATGAGGATTGGAGTTTTGGGAATTAAACATGACCCATATAAAAGCCACAATGTTGTGTTTCATTATCATTTTGTTAGCTTTTTGATTCAGTTATAAATAAAGAGGTAAAACAAAAAAGGAAACAGCTGTTTGCTTCCTGAAGATCAACTCGCTGCGATGTGCTGCCTCTCCCTCTCTTTCTCTCTGTATGTGCATGTGTGTGCACGTGTGTGTGTGTGTGCGTGTGTGCTCAACATGTACACTCAGCACGTGCATGCCCCCAGCCACACACTGCATAAACCCCATTTGTCAGTTAAAGGAAAATTTGCCACTGTACACTGTGTCAAAATGTGTCTCTTTGCCTCAATATTTAATCAAGTCCAAAAGCAATTATTGTCATTAAAAACACTAGATATGGCTTTTTTATTTTCATGGCAATTTTCAGTATCTTCATACAGCTCTAGGATTGATACAGTTTATTTGCTGGAATTTTGTGATTTGCTTGGTGGTTCTACACGTTAAAGTACCAAAAAAAAGTACAGTATGTACGCGACATCACCATCTTTCAAATATTTTACTTTCCTGTGAAACTTGCTCCCACAATATTTGCTCTTATCTTTCCACAGAGACCAAGCTTGTGAAAAGAGGCCTTGTAATTGTAAAACTACTCTTGGTTTATTGTGAGTGTCTCTGTTCAGCCTGGAAGGGACAAACTCAACACAGGCTCCTTGGGGGATCTTCTGCGTTTTCAAAGTGTTTTGGAGAATGCAGTTGGCTGCAGATCGTAATTCATGTCCTGCATGTCCGGCTGGATGGATGGATGGATGGATGGATGGATGGATGGATAGATAGATAGATAGATAGATAGATAGATAGATAGATAGATAGATAGATAGATAGATAGATAGATAGATAGATAGATAGATAGATAGATAGATAGATAGATAGATAGATAGATAGATAGATAGATAGATAGATAGATAGATAGATAGATAGATAGATAGATAGATAGATAGATAGATAGATAGATAGATAGATAGATAGATAGATAGATAGATAGATAGATAGATAGATGTGTTGCCACATCATGAGCTGCATTCCTAACAGAAATGACTTCCTTTAATTGGAATCAGATATTTATTACGCATGTGAAGCCGTCTATCCTTGAGAGGTCATATGCAGAAGGTCTTGTGTTTCCTTCAGCAGTGAAAATTACATTTGCATCCTCGGGTCTGTGTATGTTGCCATCGTACTCCAAAACAGACATTCCACTCACCACAAATACCATCCTGGCAACGGAGGGAACATCAAAATGATATTGAAAGAGGTCCGATGTCTCTGTTGAGCAGCAAAGTGTCATTTATTCATTGGGAAGAGGCTCTGTGCATCAAGAGCAAGCTGTGGGTCCCTCTTGGCGTACAGAACACTTTTTTTTATCTGTGCTGCTGTAAGTGTGTGTGTGTGTGTGTGTGTGTGTGTGTGTGTGTGTGTGTGTGTGTGTGTGTGTGTGTGTGTGTGTGTGTGTGTGTGTGTGTGTGTATGTGCATGTGAAGAGCAGGATGTGAATACCACTTGCTGTTCAGTTTAAATAGGTGGAACTGGACCCAAAAAAAATCTCATGCATCTGAAAAAGCATCTCCCCCAGAGACAGTAAAAGAGAGAGGAGCTTTCTAAAACTGTTCTCAATGTGCCTACATGCAAGAGCTCAGAGAAACACATTCATATTTCAGTTTGTGATCTCTGTCCCAAAGTTCTCCTTTTTGCACTTTCTAATTGAATGCTGAAGTGCAAATCAATTATTGATCAGCTGTCACATGAGACACTGAAGTGGCATTATGTTACACTGCATATAAATGCATGTAAACACTTATGAATGCCATATGAGCAAACACACGGTGATGCCACATCCCATCACGACTTAACGAAAGCTACACAACGGTGTCACAATGTACTCAGTGTAAGGACGTAACAGTCATGACGTCATAAAAGATGACCTGACCTGGTGTGACCATTGAAATGCCTTCATACTAAGATACACTGTGGTGCCACCATGAAGAGCTTGGTCTCCGACGCGACCAGGAGTGGGTGAGGGGTTGTGCCCAAGCCGAGGAGACCAGGAGTCATAAACCAAGTCCTGTTGTTTAACAAAAAGTACAGTCAAAGCAGGATAACAACACCAAAGCCCACATCCATGGATACTGAAGTAGAGAGGAGACAGGAGAATAGTGAGCAAAACTGGGATCATAACAAGAAGCATCGTAAAGCGCATGAAAAATCACAAGACAAAATACACACAAAACAGGGGTATATGTATAGACATGCAAAGATTCAGGGGTAACAAGGAGCAAGTGGGGGCAATCAAGACAGAGACAGGCATCAAAGGATGTCAAACAGTAACACACATGAGGAAGACATCATTTGAAAATAAAATGAAAAGTCAACCAAACCAGTTTCATGAGAAGGACAAAAACAAAAAACAAACTCTAACCACACAAGAGCAATAATCTGGCATCAGTGAGGCAGTATAGTTGTATTGTAAAGGAGTATCAGTTTTGAACGTTGTTACATTTAACTGCTATAAACCATCAAACCAGTTGAAGTAATCACATTAAAGAGTCCCCTTCAGTTGAATATGGATGATACTTATATGTTTCTGTGGGAGAGAAGTGTGCAGGTTTTCATAAGCGTCCTGGAAAGGAAATATAAAAACATGAGGTGCAAAAGAAACCGCACAAAATTAATGCTGTGCTGATTTTTGACCTCAAAGAGAAAAGATTACAAAAACATATTACGTTTCTTAAACATCCCTTTGTGTTAAAATCACATAGAATTTGAGAAAGATGATGAAAAATAATTTGAAATCTCTCCCTTAAAAGTGCATAAATGTGAAATCACTCAGGGCATTAACAGGCACAGTTTAATCTGGCCACAGCAATATCTTAACCATGCTTATCAACCCCTGTTTCTGTCCCGGTATACATGCACGCGAAGAGAACTGATGCACCGACCAGAGTATGTTCAGAGTATGTGAGGCTCTCAGGAGGTGGAGATCAGGTGGTCCCACTGCTTCAGGTGGAGGCGGTCACAACTGTTCAGAAACAGACATCAGACGCTCATTCCCCAATTCATAGAAGACAGATTCACTTCAAGGTCAACGCCACCATGTTTGAATTACATCTGCAGTAAAGTAGGAATGTTTATTGTCCTGAAAAGTTAACAACATCCTGCTATGAAAATGTCCTCTATCATTATGATATCGGCCTGAATTTTGAAGTCATAATGACCAGTGTAGCAGAACTGGCTGGGCTTAAATTCCAGTTATTCTCCAACTTGTATTAGATTTGACATCATTAAATGATTATATAATCATTTGTTTAAAGGGACAGTATGAGAGGAAGAGAGTTGATTTATGCGAGAATGTGAGGAGAAATAAAATAGGATTGAATTTCCATGAGAGAGCGAGAGAGAGAGAGAGAGAGAGAGAGAGAGAGAGAGAGAGAGAGAGAGAGAGAGAGAGAGAGAGAGAGAGATGTCTAAAAAGACTAAAAAAATCAAGATATGTAGAAAAAGAGAGAGAGAGGCATGGACAATTTTTGAGGAGAAATGTGGAGGGATGGAAAAGGAGAGACAATATTGAGATGGATGAAGGGGAGAGTTATCCATGGAGACTAGGGGGCTGGAGAAGAGAGCTGAAGTGATCAAAGAGGACTGAGATGAAGGAGAGGAAAGAAGACGGAGGCTGTTCTCGCATACTGTGCATCTTTTTTCATTAGTTTCAGAACAGTGGAGGCTGTGAATATGGAGTGTATGAAGCAGTTGGAGCAGTGGTGCGCTGCAAATGAAGTGGATCTTTGTGGCGCTTTTAAACATGTATGATAACTTGAACATGTGATGAAGAGGATATGCGTGTGTTTTTATGCATTGGTACTTCAAGAAGATGGAAGAAACGTGTGCAGAAGTAATAAAGTATGTGATGGGCCAAGATCAACATTGGACACTGATGATCTTTGGCCCTCAGCCTGCGCTGAGTTAAGAACAGGCATGATCATTTAATGAGAATAACTGGATGGGCTCCAGGATGCTTCCCAAAAGGACTGTCCAGGAACACACTTCACAATGCCATCCGCGAGTCCAAGTTGAAGATGTATTGAGCAAAGAAGAGGTCATTTGTCAACATGATCCAAAATGTTTATGTTCCCTCCGAGCCAAAGCTCTTTTGCAGTGGACTGTGGGGAACAAAAGCACTGAGGAAAAAAGAAAAAAGTGCATCCTTTACGTGTTTCACAGTGGAAGAGTCCAGGCGGTAAGATGCCTGCAGTTCAGCCCTTTCATCAACAGAAACCAGCCCAGATCCTACATGAAGATTAACAATGAGGCGTTCCTGGTCTGCAGGAGTAATATCCACCGGGAGAAGTACAGGTTTCCTAAGAAAAAGAGATTAAAACTTCATTAGAAACCCACTGTTGAATATCTGTTTCAATAATAGTTTTTATATATTATATATATATATTTATATATAAATAATATTTGTTTTTTAAGCAAAAAAACTAAAACATCAGATAATATGTTTCCCATTATTTCCATGTGACAAAAGTATCAGTGACACTGAAGGGTTGATTTTATAAACTATGGTATGATTTACGCAAGGTACCTGAAATGCAGGCAAAGTGCCACAGACAGCATCTGGTATAACTCCAGCATAAATCAGCATTTAAAGTTTACACAAACACTTACTCATCTTGTATGTTTGTTGAGCTTAAGTGCAGCTTTTCCCATAACAGCAGAGCAATAGCACTTTGACTTTACTAAAGTTCAATCCTTTCTTCTTAACTCCATCATAAGAGACCAGGTCCTGAGGTGAAACAAGTGACGGATGTTGTTTAATGCTCTGCACTTTCTGTGTGATGGGCGATGATGTAAACCAGTACGTCTGTGCTGTTCCCAACATCCTTGATTTTCATTTTGGAAGCCTTACATAAGCTTACATAATCCACAGAGCGCCCAAACATTTACCTCGTCTGAAGTTCAAGGGTTGGACAAATACACTGAGCAGTAATGTCAGTGAGCATTTGTTCCACTGAATTGTGAATAATTGTGATGATAGTCAAAGGACTGTCATGCTGTGAAATGACTTGCATTTAACAGAATCAGCCTCATTCACATTCAGACGTGCTGCGATGTGAATATACGAGCAATATACCACAACCACACTGAAGAACCCCATGAAAGGAGGAAAAAACTGCTTTCAGTATATCACAGACTACATCATGCACAGGCCAGTTACTCATCAACTTAGTTCACCTCAAGATAGCAGTTGTGTAAAAGCACATTTTGAAACAGATTGTGTTCAGCTGTGACTAACCGAGAACTAACAACAAACTGTAGAGCGAGCTTAGTATTGCATCTATTTATTCGCCTCTTCTGAATACCAGCATTTCACACAGCATACTTGAAGTGGCTACTTCATAATGCAATTAAAAGAAAGAAACGGTGGTTTGGAAACAATCTTAAGGTTTAAAATGATGCTCAGATCGCTGCATTTTTCCAGAAGTGGCAACAGAAATATCCACTTGAGCTGACTCGTCATTAGGTAACAGAAGCAGAACAGGTTTGCGGTCCAGGTCGGACGCGTCAGTTCGGTTACCTCAGGTACCTCACATCACTTCGGCCTCACCATCTCAGCAGGCAGGCCTCTGAAGCAACGTCTTGGGAGCATAAAAGTACATCCTCCTTCAATGCTTAAAATCTTTTGGTTTTACGTACCGTATCAGGACAGGGATTAAAAAATCAGCTCCTTACTAAGTCTTAAAATTAGGAACATATGACATCATACTATATACACATACAACATCAGATGAACAGCAGCAATTGACACGATCTTTATACTTAACAAAAACAAAGCCTAAATTCAAGAGTAGCATGTGAAACACTAAGTACACCCATAATTTAATAGCTGGTAGATGCATCTTTAGCTGCAATAACTTGTCTATGATGTCATCATTCCATTACATCATCCAGCATTACAACATTCCTCCTGTTCGTTGAGGTTTGCTGTCATTTATTTATGTGCAGTTCTCTTAAAGTCCCACAACAGCATATCAATCACGCTGACCACACCGTTCCTGCACTTCATCAGTCCTTGCGTAGGTTTGCTGCTGGGATTTGGATCACTGCTTTAGCTGTCAGACAGGATGCGTTACATCAGACTCTAGAAGGGGTTCACGGTCGATTCGGTGACTCTGATGTGCCCAGGTCCTGTGGCTACAACACAATCCCACATCATCCTCCCTGCACGACCATCCATGACAGGTGGTATGAGGTGTTTGAGCATAGATGCTGTTAGATTTGGGGTTTTTTCCGAACATCGAACATCTCCAGTGAGATCTCATCTGTCCAGACAGAATATTTGTCATTTTTTTCACTGGTTGTGGATTGGCTTGTTCAGATGTCATTTTGCAAAGGTAACATCTTCTGCTATGTTCTTTTTGCTTGGAAACACTTTCTAATGAGCCCCACTCGCTTAGTCCCCCCAGCTGCACTGTGACAGACGTCACAGCTGAAACCTGCAGAGTCTTAAACAATATGTGTAATATGTCAGGTTGCATTTGTCCTCAATTCGAGATTTTGATTTGTTTCAATCTTTTCCTCGTGTGTAAAACATTGGATTTGGCGGAGAATGTACTTTCCCCCTCTTAAACTTCTTAAATATAAAAACACTAACTGCTAAAGCTTTCAGTGTGACAGGCGTGGCGGTGTTTGGTCTTCTGCGTGTTTTGCGTACAATCTCACCTCTTCTGATGCGTCTGCATTCATTACCCTCAGTCATTGTCCTCTCTCTCTGTGAAACAGCGTTTGCTTTCATACCCGTTTTTGTTGTCAAAGTTTGGTCAAAATTGAAGCTTGGAGAACTGCTGGCTCAACAAAAGTTTTTAAAATATTAAAACTGCATTATTGTTATCAGTAAACGTGTTTACAGTGTACTTCAGGTCACTGTAGTGTAAAAATCTCATTTCTGTGCTTTATTCTGCTTTGAAAGTCTCTTTGTTTCCCTTTTTTTGGTGGCTTGCGGTTTTAAAAGCCTTTTGAATTTTCTACACTCCTGCTGTAACAGCAGTGAAGACAGTTTTTACTGCAGATACATCTGCCCCTTTTTTCTTAGCTTTTTATCAAGAGCATGTAACTATGGTTATTTTAGGTTAGTTAAGATTTGTTTGTATGTTTAGGAAAACATGATAATAATGTACACATGTGTTATAGAGTTTATTGTTTCCTTTAATGGGATTAAAACAAGTAAGGATGTTCAATGAATTTTAAATTTGGATCATATACACCTACCTCCTAATATGGACTTTGTCACTTTCAAATGTCGCCACAGCTTTTGCTCTGTGTTATATATTATTACTATTGTCCGTTTTAAACTAGTTTTGGTTGGATCTCTTCTTCCATGGTTGGAATAAAATCGGTTTTCTGAAGTTCCTGGAACAAGTTGCCCCCCAAACCCCAGTTTGTCTCCTAACACTCTTTATTCTTTCACCAGTGGATCTGCTGCGCTCTACTAACCCCCTGAAGAGCGAGGGGTCTGGGTATCCCTATCAACTCCCACTTAGACGTTAGAGAACTTAGGAACTCAAAATGTGATTTTACCCTAAGGTTCACAAACCATTTAGTAGAAGCAACTGTAATAATAATAACAACATTTGTGTGATGTTTCTGAGATTCTGAGCCTGAAGAAAAAGAAGATGAAGGTGCGGGTGGATTCTTCTGCGGATACACACTTTTAGCAACGAGACATTTCAAATGAGCTGTTGGCACTCACAGGAAAATAGACATTACCATGAACCAGGAAGATGTGTTTGTTGCATAAATGTCAGTGCACATCTTCACCACCACATGCACCTCCCAATATGGACTTTGTCACTCTTTCCAATGTCGCCACAGCTTTTGCTCTGTGTTATATTTTATTAGTAACTGTTGTGTCACACTACTGATGCCAATTTCTCATCTATCTTTCAGTCATGAGTAGTTTTGAAAAATGTCAGGGTTTGATGCCCTTTTATTAAGAACAGATTGTGAAAAGTAAGTGATGGACCCTGAAGCCATCGAAGACCCAAGAAAGGAACAGAAGCTGTAAGACCCACGGAGATGTTCTTGTGCTTCTGTTCTTAATCACATTTGATAAATACTACATTATGGTTCAGTATCCAGTAAACACCATGTACAATTCCAATTATACATCTGATGTGATGCATTTTAACAAAAGTTTAGATGCAAGACAAACAATGGTTCAGATGAAACTGAGTGGTTCCCGTCTAAGGCCAAAGGTTTTCAAAACACCAAGCCGGGACACAACAATGACATTTAAAAGTATCACAGTGACCAGCCAGAGGAGACACTATTGATTTGTTGACCAAAGACCCATTTCACAGGAGAAGAAACTGAGCCAGAGTTAAAGAATTGAGGCAGAGACACAGAGCTGAAGAGATAAAGAGAGATTGTTTTTCATTTGTGTTATTGATGAACTAATCTCGGTGCCAGGCCTAATCAGAGCATCATTTCAAAGGCTGTTTGTTCTTGCTGGATGAAAATCAATCGCTCACACACTGATCTTCTGCCGCTCTGTCTCTCTCTCATCTATAAAAGTGATAATCTAATAATGACCAAGCATCACCCTGACAGTTAACATCTACGTTTGACTCTTGTACCTCTCTATATTATTTTTTACCTGCACATTGTTTTTTCCTTTGGTCCTATTTTTTATTTTATTTGAACTTTGCAGAGTTATGTCTGGCACAGCGGATGGCTGTGTGGGTAGCACAGAAATCACTTCCACCCAGTCAGTCCGGGTGAAACGCTGGAGGAAGTGCTACCAAGTATACAAACGGCATAGTCTGATGAACTGTATTTTTGGTCCTGCGTGTCCCACTTCATGATGTGCCTTTGGATTAGAGTAGTTATAGTTTGTGCGTGCGTGCGTGCGTGCGTGCGTGCGTGCGTGCGTGCGTGCGTGCGTGCGTGCGTGCGTGCGTGCGTGCGTGCGTGCGTGCGTGTGAAGTGTGAAGTGTGAAGATTGATCCATTGCTTTTAAACTGAAGGTCAACCACTAAAGGCTCATTCAGTGGAAGAAAACATTGAACTTCTGTTGCACTGATTAAGTCAGCTAGGCAGCCACAGCAACTTTCAAAATTCAACGTTTATGAGCAGAATATAGATATTAGCAGAGAAAGAGAGGATGAGTGTCCTGATAAGAGCATCAATACTGTATTATGATGTTACAAGACCAGTAGTTTGGTGCATATCTTGGTTTGCCTGGTTCCATGTTGTTGTTTTATTTTTTTTATTTTTGCCTTGATGGCTCAAATATAATGTGAACTCTAATTTTACCCACATTATACACAGAAAAATGCATTAATAATTAATTTTCCTCACTGGCAAAGATGTTTTCTTCGATCTACCGAGTTGGCCTGACTCAACTGTTTGGACTCTGGTACTTGGTGACCATATCATTAATCACGCTTATGGTATACTAGTTAGTCTTAATGAGACTTTCTTTATTAAATCAAATTATAATATATAATTATATCAAATTATTATATAAACACAGAAGGTGCTTGTTTATTATAGGAGAGGCAGAACCAAATGGTGAGAGATGAGTTGCTTTTAAATTACAACCCAATTTATCATTACAGAAGTGCCGCCTTAAAACTGAGAAGCATCCATCAGTCTATCGACAACCATCTAATGAGTATCAGGCCACTTCATAAGCTTCAACACAATCTGCCCTCTCATTCATCTCAGAGCGGGAGGCCTATCTGTTAATGTCAGGCATGATATACAACACACACTCACGTTCATGACTGATGGCAGTCACACCTACGTATAGATAAACATGCAAAGATAAAACCAGGAAGTTAATTAAGGAAGACTCCTTAATGATGGAGCAAGTGAAAAGACTGCATATGAAATGTGTATTTATCTGAAAGTAGACATTCGTTTGGTTAATTTATTTAACACTTGTTAAAATGCCTACTGCCACTCCAAAGCAGCAACTTTAAAAAAAAAAAAATCTTTATTATCTGAATGCAGTTAAAGCTCAAGTCTGAGTCCAACTCCAAGTCAACAGTGCTCAAGTCTGAGCCAAGTCATGAGTCCTGCAACACCGAGCTCAAGTCCTCAACTCAAGCACTACGAACCTGCTACTAAAGCTCCAAAGGTTTGTTGTAATGTTTTACAGATGGAGCCAATTTAAATTGTATTTGCACCAGCAGTACTTGGATTTATGGATGAACTGACTGAAATTTGGTATTCAACAAGTGAGACCACAAAACGTCCTTCGTATGCAGATCTCTTGTTTTGTAATTACAAAAAAAATTGCAATTGATTAAAATCGAGAAATGATAAAAATGACAGTGAATACAAGAAAACTTTAGCTATCACAGGTGTCCAGGACATAAAGTATTTATATTTGTTCGGGTTGAATATGTTTCAAATTTACCTTTAAACTGCCTTTTACACGTGGTTTAGTTCTGGTAGATTTCTCCCCCACTAATCCGAGTGTGTGTGTGTGTGTGTGTGTGTGTGTGTGTGTGTGTGTGTGTGTGTGTGTGTGTGTGTGTGTGTGTGTGTGTGTGTGCACTCATTATCTGCTTCCCACAGGGGAGTGGGACAGAAAAGGAAAGTCATTCAAACCAACAAAGAGGTTACTATTGCTGCCCTCCCTTCTTCTCTCCATTCTCTCCACCTCAAGCTCAGATTTTCAGTTTCTGCTTTACTCCCAACCTCTCAGCAGTCTTTGTGCGGTGTGGGTCATGTCTTCCTCTTACACTGTCATGTATATTCGTTATTCTCTGCTGAGGGTCCAGTGGGTGTTGCAGATGAAGAAGTATCCTTGTTGCCAAGCTTCCTGCTAAATGTGTCTTGGCATCTCTGCAGCACGGCTGTCCATTATGCACATATGCACCCCTCCCCAAAGGAACAATTCTTAACAAGACCATCTGGACTCTATGGCAACTTTGGGAATTTATGATGTTTGTAGCAGTTTCCAAATGACCCTACAGGTAAATGTCAGATTTGTCTTGTATTATATTATAATATTATATTATAAACTTCGCACAAAAAGGAAATTGGTGTTTGGTAGATCATTTCTTTGTTGTGTCACAATGCTTCTTGGCAATAAATCTTATACCGTTGGAAAGCCTGTTTATTCCCCTTTTAAATGGTGCAACATTTGTAAGGAACATGCATTTGTGGGAAGAACAGCAGAGCTGAGTATGTGGGTTGCACCCATGAAAAATTTTCCAAATCTTCTTTGCCAATTCCAAACAGCTTATTTTTCCATTGACTGTTTTTTTGGTGGATTGGATGACTGAAGTTTGAAAAAAAAAAACACATATTGACAATTTAACCCATTAAACAAAACAGGAGCCTTAGTAGCGTCTGGAAGAACCAAACACAGCCACAACAGCCTGGCACCTCGTCATCATGCTGGTCACCAGCCTGGTCACACTGTTGTGGGATGGCATCCCATTCTTCCACCTGTTGTAGTGGGTGTGGAGGTGGGCTCTAACTGTGCACACCGAGATAAGGTGAGGTAGAGCTGATTGTAACATGTATAGGAGCGGAGGTGTCAGGGAATGCAGTCCGTTCTGAAGGCAGCAGCAGGATGGTGTAGTCTGGAACCAGGTGATCCAAGGAGCCGGGAACAGAAATACAGAGAATCTACGTACTACCAGGGTTGAAACAGCAATCTGGCGCTGGCTTGTGGACCGTCGAGGCTTAAGAAGTGGTGTGATTAGATCGGATGCAGGCCTGCAGCTTGGCTGACGAGACACGCCCACATCCCACAACACAACCAGCATTTGTCTTAAGTCAGCCAACGTTGTCGTGTCGGTCAGTCTGGCACAAACAGCACGTCCAAGCTGATCATACAAGGGTTTAGTTGGGTGGAGATCAGGACTGCTGGCGGGCCATTCCATCCTCTCCACTCCCAAAGTCTGGAGGCACTCTCTGATAAATCTCGCTCTGTGGAGGTGAGCTAGTCATCTAGGAGGATAGACATCAGTCCCCCTGTGGAGATGCAGGATTGCCACTGGCTGCAGACTCTCATCTCCATATCTCTCTGCATTAAGATGGTTTGCAATGTTGGCGAGCCTTGTTTTTCCAGTGAGGGTGATGCCGCCGCACACCATCACACTTTTTCCACCAATAGATGTTCTTCTATCAGTTCAGCAATCAGCATAGCATTCTACACATCTTCTCCACACGTTGGCACTACAGTCCAACTGCTGTGGGCATAATCTGGACTAAACATATTTTTCCTCCAGATGTTCAGGTGCCAGCGCACAAACAGGCCTGATGGTGAAGGGCTGTCACGGCAGGCCTCCTGGCAGCCCTATGAGACCGGAGATCGGCTGCGTGCCACCTTCAAAAAACCGATGAATCTATTCAGCATTTGTTTTCGGCCTGAAAGGAAGCACAAGATTGTCTACTGGAATAATCACTTGGACTAACTGTATTAGACGTCTCCTTTAGGAAATACTTGTGTCTGAGAGAACACCAGCTCTGTACTTTATTCACAAACTCACATTTGGGAGAAAATAATGAATGTGGATGCATATTTACATGACCATGTCATCTGCCACAAAAAGATATTGTGTTATTTTTGCATCAGCCACATACTTCAGATACTGGCACGAGGTCAAGGCCAAATCTATTAATACAGAAATTTAGAGAAAACAAAAGTAGACCAAAGTGCTTTATATTCATTAAAAATGATTAACAAATAAAGCAATAAAAAAATAAAATATCAAAAACATAAAATGTTGATGTAAAGTATAAATAAACCCTTGTTTTGTGCCATGTAGTTAAAATATGAGCTGCTGCATTTTGAACTATTTGGAAACACTGACTGGCATAAACAGACATAGAGTGCATTAGTTTGAATTTGCTTCACCAACTGTCAAAAATCAGACTTTCCAAAACAAAATGACTTCAGCCTTTTTTAAAAAAAATAAGCTCCACATGTTTGAGGAGCTTTTCTAAGTTTTCTAAGGAATTACTTAAGTTGTTCCAAGTCTTGACAAAATAATTGTATAATCCCCTGTAACAAATATTGAAGACAACTTCAAAAGAAAAAAAAACAGGAGAAAGAGATAAATAAAATATCGTCAAAGAGCCATTTCTGAGCTGTGATCTGATTCAGAATCGGACTGGAACTTTTTATGCCATGGCTGTGGAGATAAAGTTCCAAAACTTCCGAAAGGAATGCTAACATGGATATTGTGGTTGGACAAAAATAACTGGGAAAAGTTTAAATGCGCTGCATGATGTCAAAGAGATCGACAAAAAAAACATTGACCGAAAACGCAAGCTATTTACTTGACGTGTTGAAGGACACTCATAATGCTCGATTACCACATGTCACACAGTAAAGTTTGTAAAGTTTATCACAAATGTAATCAAATAGTGCAAAGCTCTGCAGGAGCTACATACATAGCTCTCGGATGGAAATCAACTTTAAATGTTTTTCTCCTCTTTGTTCCGATGTTTGTTGGTCTATTCCTTACACGTGATTACATTTTTCAGACCTTTTTTATTCATCTTTGTTGCAACAAACTGCACCATCTGCCCTTACTTCTTTGGCAAAGAGAAACATTTTTAAATATGACAGTTTGGATTGTGATTAACGAAGTTACAAATTGCATCTACAACCTGATTCTGATCTAAACTGTTGATTTATCGTTCAGTATTGACAGAATGAACAGGTGAAACAAAAAGACTTGCTCCAGATAACAGAGGTTCTGTTTCACAGCTCCGGCCTTAATGAGCTCCAGGTATCGATCCACTGCTTAAAAAGTGTCAGCGGCAATCTGCATTAGTGAAGGAGCTCCACTCAGCCGATTGTGTCTCTACAGAAGAGGCTCAACAATCACAGGTCAAAGTCTGAGAGATGATCCATCCATATTATTAAACATTTTCTTCTCTAAGATACACGAAGGTCAGGATGTGCAAAGCAGCTTTTTGACAATAAGATCTTTTCTGCACAGGTGAGACTCATCTCTTCCAGACGATTTCACTGCTGCACATACCCTCAGTGCTGCCTGTTTAATCTTCTCTGCCTTAGACTGTAATTTAATTTCTCAGGAGAGGTGGAGATACTCTGTAACATTTTAATTCACTTGACACAGGGAATGTTTTTTTCACTGGACTGCAGAAGGCAGTGAAAGGCAGCGATTCCATCATCACTCTAGTTACAGTCTGCTGTAAACTCTGAGACATTCCCTCTAGGGATTAACAAAGTATTCTTCCATTAAATTTTATTAAATGTGTTGGGAAATAAATAAATATATATTTCAGTCTCCAACAGATGCATCCTGGATAAAATGAACGGCACAAGAACATGCAGGGATTTTGACTCTCTCGATGGAAACAGAACTTCAGTCGTGACTGAAGTTCCACAAGTGCACGAGAACACAAGTGCAGACAAGAACACATGTTGAGAAGTAGCTTGTCCAGCTCTTCCTTCCTTTCCTGCTCATCTGTCATCATCCTGCCTCTCTGCTTCCTTTCCCTCCTAAAACGTTGAGCTTTTTTTCTTTGGTTTTTCTGTTCTGGCAGAGAATTTTCTTTTAAATAAAGGACTGTCTTAGTGGATTTTAGAGGCTCAATGATCAGGAAATGTATTAAATTAAACTTTAAACAGGGATAAGGTAAACATTATTTAAATATAGCATGTCCATAATACAGGATGTTTATTTGTGATTAATAAAAGCAACTTCAGTATAATATTACAATATTACACATTGCCATTCAGATGACAATACCCTGAAACTCTTAGTGGTTTGAAGAGTAATTAGCTTTTAACAGTTTTGGCTTTTCATATATCTCATATGACAGATGCCGTGTGAATAAGAAACGTATTACAGTTGGACTCACGTGAAAGCTGCACTTTATTGATATTTATATGGAAGTTGAGTATATTCATTTAAATTAACACACAAACAGTTACTACAGAATATGACAAATTTCTTTTATGCAGGTTTTGTATGTTTTAAACAAAACCGGCCAGTAACACTATGAAGGCTGAAATATTTTTTAATTTAATGTTAAAAGAACATTTTAAATGTAAAACAGAAAAAGAACTAAAACAAATAACTAAAACAAACAAAAAACAAAAAAAATCAACCTAGTTTTATGGGGAACATCTGTGTAGTTGTTGGGAGAAAGAAAACGGATTCCAGTCTTTGGTGTGACAAAGTAAAGATACTTTACAGCAGTCACTACTACAAACAAGTAATCCGAAGGATGGAATTGACCTCTAAAATGAGCAAACACAAGAAACATCAGAAAGCAACGACAAAGCAGGTCTTCTACAGACTACGTCTAAGCTGCCTTGGACTTGGTCTATTCAGCCAGTGTTCTTTGTACTTTTTATTTAGTAAAGATTAACTTCATAACCATGTACAGGTCAAAGTCAGAGTGATTCCCGGGAGACGGTTCCTCAGAGTAGACGGCAATGACAGATGACTGGGGCAAAGATGGCAAGGTGTGGAAGATGCAGACAGCAAAACTCCACAAATTGAGAATGAGGCCACCATTCTTTCCTGGATGGGCCGGGTGATGGGAGACCCTTGGAAACTTTGTTGGAATACCAAAACAGTCAGAAGAGCATCAGCAGCATGGTCGTCCTTTGAGTTCTGCTTTCCACCGTTCTTTGCAGTATATATTTCCTCTGCATCTCATCTTTTTCAGCTGCTCTGTAACGCTCCGTAAGAACGTTATTCTTGCTTGGATCATCCACTCGTGGAAGTCCTCCGGTCATTGCCCCAGTTGAGTCATTGCTGGTATTTTCTCTTGTTCCGTCACTGCTCTGTTATACTGTGTTGATATTAACGGTGTTTTGCTTCAGGTAATCGGTCCTGAAAACCAGGAAAGTGTAACTCACTCTTGAATGTGTTGGTGTTGTGTGTCAAGTACCTTGAAGTGACTTTTGTTGTGGATTTGTGCTGTAGAAACAAAGTGAACTGAATTATCCTACTGCTCTGGTGCAGGCTGCAAGAAAGCTGATGCACTGGCTTTTCTCGTTGTGTTTTTTCTGCTCATCCACTGTGATGTCTCAGGGGTCTAGATGTTTGACAGTGTTTGGTGTAGAGATGTCTGCGTGGGTGAGTGAAAGGAAAAGAATTATCATTCTTTTTTTTAACCATTTTAGCGTGTTGTGTGTGTGGGAAGTTTCTTTTCTTTGTTTTGTTTTCATAGTTTTTTCCAATTTAGTTAGGATTTAGGATTTATTTTGTTATGTAAGCGGTGTACTTCATTAATCCAGTAAAGCTAATTGTTAGCAGCTGCTGATCTCCAGTGTGCTTTGCATTTGGCACCAGAATGAGGTCCTTTTTGTTGTCGTTGTCTTCCTTTGTCCTCTGTACTTCTCTGCAGCTGCTGGGATTGTGTTGTGGGGGTTTAGCACATGATTTGTGTCAAGTAAACGTTGCTCTTGTACCTGTTTGACCATTTTCTGGAATGATCAACCACAACGTTTTAGTCTTGTGAATCACTTTATTTTGTTGAAATATTTTATGAATAAAAACTGTTGCTTAATATCCAACAAGAGTCAACCAACCTTTGGGTTAGTAGTTCAATAGTAAATGAAGTTTGAAAAGTTGCTCCTTGGGTGCAGTTCCCAGGGCGGTGTGCTGGTTGCATTTTAGAAAAATTAAATGGACTTTAAATACTGATTCCAGGGGAATGGGCAATCAAGTTTATTTTATTTTGAACAAGTCTAGTTGAGGGTGCACTACACGATGCACTACAGTAGACCAACCACAGCCCTTGTGGTTTTCCGTCACCTCGGTGGATAGTCTGAAAACTTTGAAGGTGCACATCAGGTGACACAGGAGCTCTGCATAGGAGACGTCACAGTGACACAGAGGCCGAGAAGCATAATGTTCTGCCTTCACTGCATGTAATCAGGATACAGCTATGCAGACAGAACTCCTCAACAAAATGCCAGCTGTAAGTTTTCTTTATCGATGTACCCTTCACATAGTTGACAGGGTGAAAGCTATAAACAAAAACAGTCTTTGTGCCTTTACACCTCCATCTCGTCAGAAAAATGACTAACATCTATACAAACGTCACATAAATGTTTCAAAATGATAAAGCATAAAGCATCCTACTCATCTTTGTATTACAATACACTTAGCAGGAATGCTCTCTGTGGGTTAACAAGCAGGATGGATGAGGGTGCAGCAGCAGCCATGCCAGTCACAGCCCATACGTATACGCTTGTCAGAGGGAACACTGAACACAGAACGTTATGTGCAACAGCGCCACCACTGCTGGGAACTATAACTGCCCTCACACATAAATTGGCCTTTATTCTTCACGTAGAGGCACACTCACAAGTACATAAGTTAGTTCAAGCTAAAATTAGGTCGTGGTAATCACCAGCAGCATCGTGATTTCACCTCAGGTAAGGGAACTACCAAGCACCAGACGCAGAGTTAAACTGTAGTCTGAGGAGGGACTTGTTAAGGAAAGTACTCCAACTCTTGCTTACAACTCACCTATTTCTGGTTTAATCTAGTATGCAGGAAACCAGACCGTTAGTGGAAAATGTGATGCTGATAGGCGATTCAAAAATAACTAACTTTGAGCTGCAGGTTAAACCACGTGCAGTAGAGAGAGTGCATTTGGCCAGTTGGGATCATTTTCTCTGACCACCACTGTGTCCACCACAGTTGTTTACACTAAATATGCATTTTAGTGCAAGAGATTTCATTTCTATGTCCTGCATTAACAGACAGGACTCTTTGACTGGAAACTTTTCTCAAACCGTACTGCCTTCTACACACTATTGGAGCAGAACTGTGAATCACAAGAGACCTCTTGAGACTTTTGTTCAGTCACACTCACATTTTCTTCTATTTCTTGCTTGTAATCTTTTAGTCGCCTTTGCCATGATGTTGACTGTAGCTCTGTGCCCCAAATATGTCCCTGCTTCAAGAATGATGGGGGACATATTTGCTTGAAGCCTTACACAGTTGTCACAAGAGGCAACCGGGAAAGCTGTCCAAATTTACTCTGGCTGGTTTCTGCAGATAGGCGGAACAGGAGACCATGAAACCTAGAAGATACTTCCTAAAAGTATATCAATATTACTTCAAATGAAACTGAAACCTGAACATGGAAAAAAAAAATCTTTGTGTTGCTTTAAATATATATATATATATATATATATATATATATATATATATATATTTTTTTTTTTTTTTTTACTTGTTCTCCCTGTGCTTCTGTGCTTGCGTGGTTTCCCTCCGGGTACTCCGGCTTCCTCCCAAAGTCCAAAAACATGCAGGTTAATTGAACATACTAAACTGCCCGTAGGTGTGAATGCGAGAGTGTATGTTTGTCTGTTTTGTATGTGGCCCTGCGACGGACTGGCGAACTTTACTCTGAATGATCAATTATATTAGAATGATTTTTAAATATCCTTTCAGTTCTGGCCTCCCCTTATATGTCTAGTTGGACACAACCAAGCAATCAATCTGTACAATAAAGTAATTTAAATACAATGGATTGTTTTTCTTTGTTTTAAATTTGTCTCCATTGTAAATCCCAAATGAAAAGTGAGCCCCTGATGCTTTTTTGACAAAGGAAGCGGTGAAATAACATTAAGGGACAAAGCTTGCAGTTCTAAATACAGTCTATCTGATGTGTTGTCACTTGACTTTAATTTTTACACCCTCCCCAGGGAGTTGGCTCCGATTCAATCAAAACAACGTACAAACAAATGGCCATCACTTTCATAGCTGCAGCTGTTTCAAGACTTTTACATTTTGTTTAAGTGCATCCCTTAGGAAGCATCTGTTTCACGTCAGATTTAGTGCTGAGTTATATGACATGAATCCAGAATTGCTTTAACAAATGTGTAAGTTTGAAAGAGAAAAATATTATGTCATTTTAAGTTTTTATAAAAGCAGGTGCTCTTAGAAATGCTTGTGGGTTTTTTATGTTGGCTAATTAATTTAGCGGAGAGCCAGGACCCTACGTCATTTGTCACGTCACCAACGCGAAGTAGGAAATCTGTAAAAGGAGCATTAAACCTAAATATCTCAAAGAAAAACCTGTAATGGAAATTTATCAAATTTATCAAAAAAAAACAAAAACTGCCAAATATCGCAAAAACCTTTTTAGGCTTTCATAAAGTGGTTTTAGAGATTATCATCGTGATAATCCAGTTTATGGTAAAAGTGTCGTCTCTGGCACTTCTGGATGTGATGCAGTCAGTCAATTTAAAGTCTTCAACATTTAGTTTCCGGCCATTTTCTCATTAATAACATGTAGTTGTGCTGTAAATCTGCCTAATCGTTATGCATAACTGCACTACATAACTGCTAATGATCTGCTGCTTTTGCCATTTCTTGACTATTTTCTCGACTATGGTAGCGGCAATCACGATTATTTGTCAAGACAACAGATACAAACGTCCACCTTCTTCAAGGTCGAGAACTTCTTCCAAATTGTAATGGAAACGTGAATAACGGACGCTGATTCTGGCCCTCAAAATCTTGTTTGGAGTCCAAAATTGACTTCATGCAAGTTTCCGCCATCAACATCGATGGTGTTCACAAGTCAGGACGAATATAAGTCTTTGAATAGTCACATGTTTGCTGTACAGATGTATTTTTGATTGCATAATCAGTTTGGTAAGAATGCAAAATAATGCATACAGAATTTCCCAGTATGTTATATACTTTAAATGCACAAAGGTTGTTTAAATATGGCAGTTGCATAGAAGGGAGAAATGTGAAAAGTGGACATGGAAGCAGACAGCCTACAATATCTTAGTGCACCTGTGGCTCTAAGGTGTTGCGAGATCAAATTGGTACCCCCAAACAAAAACCAGATTTTCTTATTCTGCATTTACAACCGGAAAATATATCTAATGATGGCATCATTTTCTGAAACATCTTTACTTAAGTGCCTTAAACTATTGGTGCAGTTATGTGATGTCTTAAAAAGTGACAAAATATTGTGAGCAGGTTTGATGACTTTTAAAAAAAAATCAAAAATAGCCTTTATCCCTGTGCTTCAAATGTTTTTGCTTTTTATTTTTCTGCTAACATAATATCAGGTAACATAAATAGTGATTGGCCAACTCTGTGGGCTAAAAAATGTTGCTGTTTAGTTTATGTTAATGCTGCTCCGCAGGGCAGACTAATGCCGGCCCGCCTTCTTACAACCACTTAATGCCATGAAGAGGTGAGCGCAGTGAGGGAATGAGGGGAATGAGGGGAATGGGACTCATGGTTTCACTGCTAATGACCTAGGCTTGGATTGGTAGTGGTAAAGGTTGGGTGAGCGGAACAAGTTTGACTGCAAATCAAGCCATTTAGGCACTGCAAGCTTCTGTGTGATTAATGTATAATTTACGTACGCTGTAACAGCTGACCTATTCTTTCAAAGACAAAGCAAAGGGGCTGAGATCTCCAGAGAGGACTGTAGACCACACACACACACACACACACACACACACACACACACACACACACACACTTGGGAAGGTTGGCAGCAGTACACAGATTTTTGAGGATCAGTGTTTGATCCACAGTGACCTTTAGTTTGGCTCCAAGTTGCCTGTCCTTTCCGTTAATCCCTCAATATCTATCTCTCCTCTTCTCATCATGTCTCATCTCTTCACATTAATGTACATAGCCAGAGTTCACAAAACAAGTGAAGAAACAAAAATTTTTGAATGTTTTTCTTTTAAACTAAACCAACAATTCCCTTTGAGCAACACTTGTCATTAGAAGGGGAAGAGGAGGAAACGTCCCGCCGAGGAAGACTCGCCAGATGGACTGAGGGAAAAGAGGGAGATTTGGTTAAAACCATAAGTTTATTAACTCAACAAAGAAACTGCAAAAAACATGATCAAACTATATACTAAACATTGCAAATATGATGCTCACACACACACACACACACACACACACACACACACACACACACACACACACACACACATATACATATATATATATATATATATATATATATATATGTATATATATATATATTTAGTTTTGATTAGTTCAATTTGAGACTTGAGCGTTTCTGTGTTTCGTGAATTATTAACACATCTGCTTTCTTCAGTACAATCAGCTTAAAAGAGCAGTTTTTTAAGCTCATCCCTCATTCTTTATATTCTTAATCCTCTTCTTCTTTCCCTTTTGACTGCTGCCTTCAGAGGTCTCCAGATCAAGTCACCCATCTCCATCGTACCAGGCCTCTTGCGTAGCAGTTATCACCATAGCATCCTTTTCCCAGTAAATTCACTATCCCTCCTCTGTACATGTCCAAACCATTTCAGTCTGGCCTCTCTGACTTTATCTCCAAAACATCTAACGTGCAGTTCCTCTGATGTTCTCATTCCTGATCCTGTCCATTCTCCTCACTCCCAAAGAGAACCTCAACATTTTCATTTCTGCAACATCTTGGTCTGCCTCCTGTCTTTTCCAAGACAGTGGCTTGTGCCAGTGACGAAGCGCGGTCAGCGGATGCTGAGGCGCATAGTGCAAAATGGTCACCAACATTCAGCAGAGTCAATTGCATTGTTTCATGTGGTTTGTTCACATGCAACTTTGCAAACCGAAACCATGTTTCAACCTGTACATGTGCAGTCTGTGTCTAATTGTGCTGTCATGAACACTAACATACAAGCCTTCACATTTACTTTCGGATTCCGGTTTCGGAGCACCGCCTGAATGGTTTGGGAATTGGGGGCAAAGTGAGCCCCAGGGATACTTTTACATGTGATGGGGATCAAGAGGGCAATCAACTCTTACCCACCCTGCCATGGTCACCCAGCAGTTCTGATTGTGTAAAGATAAAATTTGATGGTGGTCGTGTGAACATAACACCTGAAATGGCACGCATTTGTGTCAGATCATTGCCATGAATAGCTTTAAGCACTTGTAATTTATAATCTTCTAATTATTTGTCATCATCGGCATGAGAAAGAATATCACACCGTTGAGCCGTCAACAGAAAAATCTGAAATAGGATACTTCATTTTGACTTCTGTCTTTACCCTCAGGGGGCTCTCAGACCTGCCATTGAGCTTCCAGCTGCAGACTAGTAAGACTAATGATTGAGGGTGAAGAGATGGATAGGTACAGGGCTTAAAAGAAAAACAAATTGGCCTGCAGAAAGGCTGACCTGCACCTGCTAACCCTTTTTAGCTCAGCCTGGAGGAGGCCACAGGGGCACACACACATCTGGCCTTTGTCTGTGACTCTTGTTTTCCAGCACAAAATGTTCAAACACATTCTCACACACAAAGTTTCATCTGGAAACACACAGCAGGCACGAACACGCCTTCAGTAGATCTCCGAGCTCGGCTCTCTCCATCTACTCCGTGAGGGTCACACTTCCATTACAGGCTGATCAGAGCAGTCTGGAGCACAAGGAGACACGAAAAGAGCCCGAGCTGGTTGGAAAAAAGACAAGAAAAGTAAATGCAAACCATTCTACAGAAAAGCCTTTACAAGGTAATAACAGGAATAGCAGTGTTTACTGGCTCAGTGGGGAGGAGTTTTGGTTTTAATCGGTCAAAAAAACTTGCTGTATTGTGTTAGCATCTCCTGTGTTCAAAGGTTATAAAATACAGCTGTGCATCTGTTAAGGACCGAAGTCTCAAGGGCATCGGCAGCAGAAACAGAACAAATCAATATGAAGGAGGGACCGCAAACAGAGTGGCTTTCTGTCGGCTGGTCAGTCTGTCTCACTTGAACTCTTACCGGTTCTCATCTGAGGTCTTGTCTTTGTGGAAATGAGAGCAAGAGGTCTTTACGCTTATTGTCAGGTTTAAACGACCTAAACATTTATTAAACACACAATAAGGAAGAAAGACAAAGTCAGTCAGCTTTCATTCATCTGCAAGGAGGACGGACAGAGAACTCAGCCACATCTCCGCCGCTCTCGTCTCCGTCCGCACCCCCCCTCTGGTGTCCTCTTTTTCTTTTTATTGAAAATAAGGAGGTCACAAATCACATGGAGATAAGCAACAAGTACAAGATATTTTCTGACGTGTACAACCATCTTATAAGACGAGCAGTGTACAGTGCATAAAATAAAGATGAGATAAAACAAAGAGTGTGTTAAAGTTTAACTCTATCACTTATTGACCGCTGTCTTCTTGTTTTTTGTAGGTAAACATCAGCCATGTGAGATATTTACATAACAGAGATTATTTTAGCCCAGCCTGAGTCACAGTATCACTGTGGCTGCACAAACAGCAAACTGCTGACAAACATTGTGTTATTCATGAAATGCCTTTCGGTGCCTCGTCACCATTAAAATATGGAAACTCTCACTTCAATATTTAAGAGGCCATCTTATGCAAATTTTCAGATGAAAATTAGGCTCAAGTGTAATTTGATTGGATGAATTCCTGGAGGCACGTGGGCAGCGCATCACAGATTACAGCTGGAAATCTGTGTTTGTTCCTATTTACTACAAACACATGCAGTCACTCATCGTTTATATATAAATGCTTTTCTGTGTATGTCAGCAGTCATATAAAGGTAAGCAATACTGTAGGCTTTGTAGTACTCCATAAAAGTGCTTTGACTCCTTAGTTAGCAGCACTTATAGGTATCTGGCATGATATTCAGTGATAGCGGTTTTTGTTTTTTTGTTTTTGGCAATGGAAATACAGTAAAGAGATGTGTAGAAATAAATCCAAGTTTCTCGTGTTTCAGCGTTCCTTGTCGTCACACAAGGAATACATCATTGTTTCGTTGTTCTTGCTCGCTTCAGAAAGTCCATAAAAGCGTGAGACTCTGAACCTTCTCGTTTTCTTAAACAGTCTTAGCACCAAGCTGCATCTGTGCATCCACAGATCCTTGGTTGGCCAAGTTTTTCTCACAACCAAAAACGCATTTCATCCAGTCAACTCACACAATTAGGATTTCCAGTGCTTTATTAATATATATAAAAAAACACACTTCAGTTTTATCGTCTGGGCTCTGATTTATTCAACCCCTATTTGCTAAGCTTACTTAGAGATATTGGGGGTGAAGTACTTAACCTAAGCCCCTGCTATGGAACCTGGCCCACAGGTGGACGCTGCGGAGGAGGTGAGGCTTTACAAATGGCATAGAAGCTTTGCAGGTGAGAGACATCAGACATGTACCTCTGGCTCCTTGGTACTTCTCTAAATCTGTGAACAAGATGAAGTAATTGGAACGACCCATGCAGTAAGAATAAACTCAACTGATCAGTTGGTTTCAAGATTTCATCAAAGAAACAAAGTGACACACTTAGAGTTAGTGCAGGCAGTCCAAATACTTAGTAAGTAAGACATACTAGCAGGGCCACTGGAGTGGAAAAACACTTTATCCATGCTGCACCGTTGTTGTGAACTTCAATTTAAAACGGCTGTTGCAGCTTCTGCTCTTCTGGATGTGGTCTGCATGGAGGATAAGAACATACAAGGAAATTATACCTTCTATGAGGTCATGGATGGCCAATATCAGAAATGGCTCCCCCGTAGGTATTTTGTCCATCAGTAAAATATATTGTGATGTACAAAATACCAACCAGTATGGATTTTGTTTTTGTTTTTAAGTTACTTTGACTTTCTTTTCTATCTAAGGTGGTAATTCATCATAAGAATATTTCACACAAGTCAGAAATCACATAAGAACAAAATGTGGCCTCTTTACCAAAAGCAACTAAGATAAAAATGGGATAGGCAGGAAGTGAACGGAGGTAATGAAAACACTGATAAGACACAGGCTTGAGCGCAGACGCTTGTCTGTAAATCCTTGAGTCTCCTCCGTGAGAACATGGACTTTAGTTTGTACAGGGATGCTTTGTGCCTCTCTAAGTTTTAATAATCTTGTGTCAACACTGCTGCTTCAGCTGTAGCTGTGCTCACAAACAGCAGCTGAATGAAATCCCCACCACGACCTTTCAGGTGCTCTTTACATTTCACTGTCCATGTTGTTTCCTCAGAACCAAAACCTCACAGGCCGGAATATTGCTTTTCTCATTATTGTGGACATGTTCAGAGCCTTGATGGAAAATCCTACTCTGGAATTTTCTGAATGGGTTTGTTCTCTATGGAAGTACATTGGTCGACGTTCCAGAAGAGCTTTTATTTTTGATGTGTGAGCTTGTAGAGAGAAAAAATGTTACTAAAACTTGTATTAAAAAGTTAAAGAAATAGACAAAAACCATCAGAAACTTTAGAAACAAATGTCTTCCACATGTTTTTACACAATATTGGTTAATTTATATGTTATATTAATATAAATATAATGTCAACTGAAAATACTTACCCCGTCATTTGCAGGTCTTCATTTTTCCATGAAGTAATTTTTTTTATCTAAGCATGACTCAATAATCTGCTGCTGCAGATTCACAAATGTTCATAAATGTGCTCTTCTGTGTCACAGTGACGAACTTGTGCTCTTGTCTGTTTTT
>CM026201.1:30722482-30799982 GCA_014839995.1 Xenentodon cancila
CAACTTTATTTGTGTGTCTGCTACTTACCAATGTGCCTGCCCTAGAACGAGGTAGTTAACCGCAGATGGTAAACTGTAAAGTCATCAAAACCTTTTACACATGAATTATTTGAATATGCATCGCGCACAACGAGGTGGAATGCAGAATCAAAGCGGTGTGCTGAAAGATAGCGCCTCTCTATTTGTGTGCCACTCAGGAAAGAGCTTTTAGTCCTGCACAAAGTCGGACATGTGATGAAGGTAGACGGCCACTCAGCTTCAGTTTAAAGAGTTTACCAAACAGTAGTGAACAACAGGAAATCAGAGCAATTTCATTTTCAGTCATCTCATTTTTGACTTTGTAGAGCAACTCCACATCCAGCATAACGTCAAAAGCTTGAAATGATTTCAACACAACAAACACAGCAGAAGCCAGGAGTCGCAAGGTGAGACGCCGTCGTTCTTTGACGACGCTCGTCACCATTAGAGAGCAACATAAGAGATTATGTCCTCTTTCATTCACTCAGCATTTAATGAGGGCTGATGACATAAAAAAAGCAATTAGTTTTTTTTTTTCACTGTATTATTTTCTTTATCGTGTGTTATTTGTAAAAATAAGTTAATAATAATGACTTTCATTTGCTGAATTAAAGCAATTAAGCAGTGACAGCCAGTTGCAGCAGATTACTATAAAAGTGTCTGGTTATAATCTCATGATGTAACTGTGTCCGTGATCATCAGCTGATTTTGTTTTCTCATTAGTGAGCTAACAAACTTGAAAGTTATTGAGACTTAATGAAAGGTCTTGCGTTGCTGTGGCGGCACACTTCCTCGCCGAAGAGTCAAGCCGATGGTGTATACCTATATAACTTAACATGCTGTTTATATGCAACCTTTGAGCTACACTTGAAGACCGCCGCAGTCGCCCTTTCATTCTGACACAATGCAGATTTATAACACATTTACTGTGTATTAATGAACACCAAACGAAGCAGCAGTTGCCTAATGTATACTTGCCTCTGATATGTGACAGATAAAGCCAAACAAATGTAGGAAAACAAAAAGGGAAACTGTCTGTCTGACAAGAATGTTTTAAACCAGCCTGGATATATTCCATCATAACCCCAAAATAAACATAAACCACTGCTTTCCAGTCTGGTTTCAAGCTAACTGTTTAACTTTATTGTCTTTATTGTCCTTGTCCTCATTTTTCTGTCTGTTGTTAAGCCTGTTAAATGAAGATATCCTGCCATTGTGTAGTTTAGTATGATTGTGAACATGGACACCAATAAGCATGAGAGGAAATTCTAGATCAGCTTGGATATGAGATCTTTCATGTTCATGTGACTACAGATGCAAACATTATTAAGTAGATGGTCCTCAGGACTGTGACAACATGGCTGTAAGAGGAATGCAACCCAGGGTTTGTCAAAAGAATAGTGAGCATGGTGGACACGGAGCCCCAGGTAAAGGTATGTCTTTGTCTGATCGCCTTTTGTCAACTTTTGAACACAATGAGCTCCATGCAAGGAGACCCAGAAACGCTTCACTACTGAGAGAAAAACATTTCAAAAAGGCAGGTTTGAGTTTCCTGAATTTCATTCTCACGATTATCAAGATTTACGATAAAACATACTGGCTAGTGTCAGGAAGCCGGTTTCAAAGACCCAGATGAGTCACACAGCTCCAAGAACATGGAGGCTGGATGGTTGAGGAGGTGCTTCACGGAGAGATGGCCATCATCCTCGCCGGGTGGTCCAGGTTCGAGTCCCAGTCTGTCCCTGTGCCCCAAGGTTCCTGTCCTGTACTAAACACAAAAAAGTCTTTTTATTTCTCTGAAGACTTAATTCTAGGTTATTCACCTCTGTAAATAGGTTTTATAGTACATAAAAAACGAGAGAAAGTTTTGAATTACTTCATGTTAAACTTGCTAAAGTACTATGAATAGAAATGATTTTTGTCATTATGTAGTAATAAAAGGTGAATGTTGCTGCACACTGCTGGGAGTTCATACTGTCATCAGGGCCCGAGCCCCCCCTGCAGAATCACCTTAGACTCGCCTCTGGTCAGTGAAATAAGCACAAGCACAGCAGAAATAAAAAAATAAAACATAAGCTCAAATAATCAGTAATGCAGTAGAAGGGCCTTAAATGTGTGTGTATATATATATAATATGTTGCTCTGCTTTTCTTTCCCACTCTGGAGCCAGTTGCTGGTGGTGAGCCACAGAAATCCTACTCAGAACCCAGCGCTGGGTTTCAGGGACACGGTGAGACACAACGCTTTGAACGCACAAGAACACGCAAATATGCTTGTCTACACGATGTATAGCACAAACACTGAGGAGCTACCAAACACCCTGGATCAGCGGTAGCCTGTAATGACGCACGCACACACACACACACACACACACACACGCACACACACACACACACACACACACGATCCTGCAGAAGGCTGCGGCCGTTTTATGAAGTAATAAAAACAAGGCTGCCCAGCGGTCAATTTATGCAGACAGCTCCGTATCGACAGGCATAAACACAAACCAATGAAAGCGCTGATGTTGTCCAAACACTTCAAAGGTGTCTGGCTGTGTGAATGTGTGTGTTCGTTAGAAGAACCTTGTAGCAGCGGTTTCAATGTGCAATTACCAGCAAAGATGCTTTTTTAGCTCAGTCTGAAAAAAACAAACAAACAAAACAAAAAAAAGCATGATTGTGGAGCCTCTCACAGCCATGTAAAAGTGTAGCATCAGTGTGTGTGTGTGTGTGTGTGTGTGTGTGTGTGTGTGTGTGTGCGTGTGTGTTGGAGGGTAGGGGACAGAATTGATGTTTTTCGAGGGAATAGCAATCTCTCTCTTCTCTGGCGAGTTGGGAGAGGGCCAGCTGTGATTGGTTTTTCCTCCACATCCCTTCATCATAATAACAACTTGATTCTGGCATCTGAAACATACTCATCTCCCTCTTCCTCCTCCTCTTCCCCTTCCCACAATCCAAACTACTGTTTTATCACTATGTATACACAAATTTATACAAACACAACTCCACTATTTATATAATCTGCACTCTTTTTTTAACATCTTAATTCTCTTTTTACATCTTCTCTAAACTTTGTTTTCTAATTGCTTATCTTCTGATGTGGATTTTTTTTACCTCATCATCATAGACAGCCCAGAGAGATAATTGTGGAGCCATTTTGGTGTTGCTTAAACTGTATAGATACACACACATGCACACGCATGCACACACTCACACACACACGTGCACATACTGTATATACGGCCCAAAGTGAGCCAAAGAGAAATGACTGCAGGGATCTGCTGCAGCCACTCTCCCAGCTTGCAGGTCACACTTCCAAGTGCTCCAACTACCGCTGACGCTACTGCTGCCTTCTGTTTCCCTACTTCCACATCTTTTCTTGTATATCCTCTCAGGATTGGAAATCCCAGCAACCTTTTCCCAAGCTGAGATCATGCAGCATTCAAACACACACAAAGAAAACCCACGAGCTGCATTTTAGACCAACATTCATCTGAATATGTTGGTAGTTAAAGTTCATGACATGAAGAAAACCAAGCAATCACTATGTTTTGAAGGGTTTCCTTAAAAAAAAAAAAAAGTTTTTTTGCAAAATAAACCACACAACTTCTGGAACAAACTTTAATGGGTAGATGGATGGAGTTGGTCCTCATGCCCAGTGGATTAAGGCCAAATATAACACCTCATACCCACTGCCAAGCATGGTGATGGAGGGGGGGGGGGGGGGGGGGGTCTTTTGGGTTTTATTTTAAAGCTACAAAAACTTGGAAGGACCTTTCACCTTGAACTGACCATGAAATCGTCTGTATACCAGACCATTCTAGAGGCAAATGCGAGGCCATGTGACTGACAGCTAAAGCTTGACTGCAACTGGATGACCAACGTGACAATGATGTAACTGACTGAAGGAGGAAGGATGCATGGTTTTGAAAGTTCAGGCTTCAGCCTAAGTGAAATGTAAGGTGAGACCCAGTGAGAGATGTGCATAAGCAAACAGCTTAAATCACCACTGGGCTGAAGTCGACGTGAGGCTGAAATGTACAGGAAATGACTACAAGTTATAGCTGCTAAACATAGATCAAGAAGTTCCTGAACCATGGGGGTTCCTAGAAATGCGCACATTTTATTTTTTTCTTTTAGTCTTTATGTTTGTTGAAATGAATAATGATAAAGTTAAAAAAGTTGCATGCTGTTGTCTGAGGAAGCCCCACCGTGGCCAAAGGATTTTACTTGATATAAAAGAAGTGGTGTAAACTTTTGCTCAGAAATGTAAATTACTCTCATTTTCAGTTTTCATAAAGTTTCAGGTTTCATGTCTGATGTTTTAAATGAAAACAGCCCAATGCTTCTTTAACAACTTTAATTCCCCTTCCTTGTAAGCATCTCTCTTTTATTTTCACCCACCACTGCCCTCTTTTACTTTTATTTTTCATTCTCTTTATCAGTGGTCTGACTTTGTGGTCTGACAGTGGTCTCTTCCTCTTCTCTCTTATTCTATTTTGATTTTATAGTTTTATTTTGTTGTATTTTTATTCACCCGTACAGCACTTTGGTTGCTTCCTTTCTTCTCTTGTTGTGCATTTCAGGGCCTTGATTTATCACAAAGTTATTTCTTAAACAGTTGATTGTGGCATTAAAGATTGATTGTACTATTAAATTGCTTCGAGTCCCTGAGAGCATCTGCCTATGCATTTATTCATCCGCTCCTGCACTCTTTTGGATACAAATATTTTTGTTTGTGTGCATGTAACTTATAATCCAGTGTATAAGTAATTATAGTTTTATTTTGTTTTGCTTCAAGGAGAGTTTGACGGGATTTATTGCAGCTGTCTCCTTGTGATGAAGAAAAATGTGCCCAAGCTGCAGGTGCATAATTACAGCACATTTCAACCGTAATTGGATAAAACATCTATGCGTCACTCTGACTGAGGAAGTTCAGCTTGTGAACACTTTTACCTCCAGCTATCAAGTACAGTCCCGTAAAAATGAGTACGTTATATCTGGTAATGTTTTACCTGTTTAGCAGTGGTTGCTTACTAGTGGTACTAGGCAAATGCAACCTCACGATGGTGACCTGGACCATTGACCTGGACCATTGACCTGGACCATTGACCTGGACCACTGACCTGGACCACTGACCTGGACCACTGACCTGGACCACTGACCTGGACCATTGACCTGGACCATTGACCTGGACCACTGACCTGGACCACTGACCTGGACCATTGACCTGGACCATTGACCTGGACCACTGACCTGGACCATTGACCTGGACCATTGACCTGGACCATTGACCTGGACCACTGACCTGGACCATTGACCTGGACCACTGACCTGGACCATTGACCTGGACCATTGCCGTTCAGTAAAATGTGTTGCATTAGCACGAGAACAACCAATCATTTTTTCAGGACACCGAACATTAAAATGACCAAGAATTCTGATCCTAAAGCCGTGTTTTATCAAGTAAAGAAGGTTCATGTTCATGCTGCTCTTTACACTTCACCACTGGATGATGATTTATATTTGTGCCTTGCTGATTTTGTTGAATCGGGCCTGAAACTATTTTCCATCCTCAAAACATCCGTAGTGTTGTGGCCGGCCGAGCTGCTGTTTGTCAAACTTCAGGATGCAGCATCGTGTGTTTGTGGACATCTGTCTCCCTCTGTGGTGTCCTGTTGTGGACCCCCGCCTGTTTAATGACCTACATGTGCTAGACTCATGAACAGAGATGTCTGCACCTTCCAGCCATGTCTCCAAGCCTTTGGTTTTTACTTGTTGGTTGTTTAATCCATCTCACAGAGGATTTTGCACGCTGACTTGGCAAGCGGCCACTTGTAGGAAAACTGTAGGAAAAAGTGTGAACAGAAGAAAAACCAAAACAGTGAGATTACTTTGTGCCCCTTCACAGACGTATGTAGATATACTGCTCTTAACTGTCTTCAGAGATCTCCTTTTTGCAAGGTGAGTTTTACATCTTCATACAACATCATTCAATTCAGAATTATCAATAGACCTAACATGTATGTTTTTGGACTGTGGAAGGAAACCGGAGTATCTGGAGGGAACCCACCCTGTGCTTGGGTGGGTTCCCTCACAGAAAGACTCCTGCCAGGCCCGGGAGTCGAACCAGGAACCTTCTTGCTGGGACGGCTTGTTGTGTTGCTGTCCTACCCACTAAGGCACAGTGCTCACCCTTAACCAGACTCAAGGTGTGCAAATGCTGACTTAGATTAGCCTTGTTGAAGTCAGTCGTTCATGGATTCGCTTCCTTTTTTCTTCTGCCGCTGTAAATGTTTAATGGCTGTGTTCAATAAAGAAACAATTGTTTTTGTGTCATCATCTTAAGCACATTGTGTTAGTCTGTCACTATTACTTAATTAAAGATCAGATTACATTTTATGGCAAATTCCTGCAGAAAACCTGTAAATGTTAATTCCAAAGGGTTCATAGTCTTTTTGCAACTACGCTGCATTTCCATGAGTTAGGAAGAACTGCTCTTTTTATAATTTTGATTTATTTTGTAAAGTTGCACCTTTTATATCCTGTGGATAAACTGTAGCTTTTATACAGGATCTTGTGATTTTGCAGTTCAGATAAAATTTTTAGGGAATGTTTTAATTGACAGAATAAACTACCAGGACATCCTGCAAACCCTTTTATCACAGAAGACTTCGTTCCAACATGTAGTTTACAGATGGTTATTAATGACTGGACTTAATTAACTGAAGGATGTTTATATATATATATATATATATATATATATATATATATATATATATATATATATATATATATATAAAAGAAGGTATTATGTATTGAGTTGTAAAACCCAACGCCTCACTTTTTTTGCTGTTTTGCATACTAATATCTCCTCACCTAACCCTACCAGAGAGGATGATATGATGAATGATACAGAAGCTGCACCCGGCAGCTTTAATTAACTGAGCTTAACACTGCTTGTTCTGCCCTGTGGAGAAGTCACGTTCCAGGAAGGAAGGTTCAACATTCAATCATGGTACCACTGGTATTAACACAGAGTGTTAACAAAATATCAAGTTTCTTTTTGTTGTGGAACATAATTAAATTCTGGATCTTCTCCTCATGAGCAAATGCAGCCATCTGCTCAGTCTGAAGCGCCACATTTCTCTTGCCCTGTATAGAGTTCTGTCCAAAGGCAAACATGACGTCCTTTACCAACTCAAATGAGGGTTACAGGCCTGACCATGATGGAGAATGCCTTCTGGAGCACAGCTGAACAATAATCTGTGTGGCAGATGCACTAGAGAAGCACACAAGTCATAAAAACAAGATATCAGCCACGGGCCTTGTACTGAATCACTGCAATAAATGAGAAATGTATTTATAAATGAGAATTTGCTTGCTAGTGCAATCTGTGTGGATGAACTCGGGTGAGATAAAGGGACAGAGTCCAATGCTTCCCTCAATGTGCCCTTGGAGTATTATTACTTTGGGACATAGCTGATGATGTCTCATTCGGAGTGACTTGCGATGAATGAACAAGTTTGTGTGGAAAACCTCATTGAAAGACACTGACAGGCACAAAAATTAATTTGTATTTTGTTGAAATGGCTTTAAATGACCTTCCAACTAAATTACATTATCTATAATAATGCCTGTGACTATGTACGCAGTCAACCTGACTGCTTCAGACTATCCATAGTGTACCCAGAGAAAATGTTGTGGTCTTGCATTTGACACCAGTGTGACACATTTATATTTGAGCAAATCACTTGGATTAAAAGAAACCACAATAGATAATATAGTCAAATGAAAGACAAAGTACAACCTTACAAACAAACAACAAGTCATGACTGATTACTCTGTCAATATTTAATTAAAACTCAGCCACAAAAAGAAGTGTGACAAAACTAACTCCTTTCTTACTGCGCCTATAGACGTTAAGAGGATAAGTAGCAGTCAATGACATGCTCATCAAATGGTATCCGCAGTGACCTTAATTAAGCAACTGTAGCTGCACATAAATTCTATAAGAATATTTCCAAATATCATATTCCGCAGTGAGAAAGATTCATGAATAGAAAACGTCTGACAGGCGAATCTTCCCCTCCCGGGAGTGGGATACCAAGCCCACCTGCTAACAGCGTGGCTAAAAAAGAAAACAATCAAGGCGTTGCAATAATCCCGTCAATATCCAGACTGGGATGGAAATGCATTTCGATGGAAATGCTGTGCAGAAACCTTAGAGAGCTGTGCGTAAGTGAAAGCCTGCAATCTGGAATGAAATAAAGCAACATATTTCAGTTTACATTACATTACAAACGTGCAAGTGACTAATCACATCATACAAAAAGATGACATCCACGAGCTGACTAAAGGTGCTTCTACAAGCCTTTGAATCCTGGCATGTACTTTTTAACACACTACTTTACAGGTTAGCTTTTATTCAATACATTTAACTCAGTTTAATATGCTGTGTGCAGCTGTTTGAGGCTGTTTTAGCTTATTTCCTGACCTTGTAAGGACCGGACAAATTTTAATATGTCTTGATGTGAAATTGTTTAATTTGGTTAATTTATTCTATTCAACCCTTAATTACTACACACACTTAGACTCTTTGCAGTGTTGCATGGGTTTGCTAAAGACCCCAGCCGTGGACGGCAAATGTGCACCCTGCACAGGTCCCCAGTCCAACGCAGGGCCTCAGTTTAGTTCACCTCATTAAAACCTGAAGGGAAATTATATTAGTAGAAGAGAGCAAGTCCGTCTGTCAGGAATACATTCACATAAATACATCATTGCAGGATGTCATATTTCCTCTATTGCAGTAAACAGTCTACCTATGAAGAGCCTACCAAATAATGACACTTCTGCCTGATTCACGCTTCTGCGTCAAAACTATTTTATTTTTTAATCAGAGCATTGTATAGAGGTTAATCAATATTGTCCATTGTGTTTTGAGACATATTTAATATCCATCTATGCCCAATCAATTTCTTTGGATGTTTGCTCTGATGCGGCTGGCCTGACAAATGACTGCAGGTAATAGCCCCCTCTAGACTTACGGAACATGTGCACCATTTGGCTGCAAATACTGAAGGTCGTGAGCTTCCTTAAGAGGTGCAGCCTGCTCTTCTAGTAAATAGGCTAACTGATGCATGACCAACACTCTCTGTTGGTCAAGTTGGTATCCAGGTATCTATTGTCCCACACCACCTTCAACACCTCTCCCAGGATGTCAACAGTGTTTGTTTTATTCCCATTTTTGCTAAAATTTCTTCTCTCGTTGAAGATAAAGTGGCTGTTCTCAGACCATGCCACAAAGTGGTCCACGAATATATGAAGGTAGAACGTGTGGTGAGAAACTGCACATCACGGATTCTTCCACGCATGTGTACACATGTTGTTAGAGTAAATTAATCTAGTTATGTGAAAATGAAAAAAAGACAAAACAATATACATGCAGAACTTCACCATAAATTATATATAGCAATTTGTTTCTATAAAATATTTAAAAAACTTCTACACGCGAGCGCAGCAGTAGAAGAAGTAGAAACCCCTCCTACAGTCAGTAGAAGGGGTTTTCCATGATTGATGTCAGATTTGTTTTGATGAAATGTATTTATTTGTGGTTGCTGTAAATAGAATAAATAGAAATAGTCATAAATAATGGTCATGTGCAAGAATAGTTTCACGAGCATGAAAGGCCTGACTACTGTCAATCTAGTGGCTGGTTACAAAAACGGTCCGAAAACCAGTCACACTCCAGCTGTTAATCTGTGTTTCTCTGTTCATCTCATCCATGCAAGGATGCATGACCCAGCGTAAAGGCCTTCGGTTCTGGGGTTGTTGTTTTTTCTTTTTGGTTTTTTTAACCACTGCAGGGTCTTTTGCTTCGAATCTAAAGAATTGATTGCTTCTGTTCATTTTTTCTTTTAGCAGTTTGTGTTCTTTGCCCTAACTTTAAGTCACATATTTCTGTAGTTGTACAAACTGTGTTCTTATTTATTGACAAGTGTCCATTTATGGCCAAAAATGGGAGTGGAAATCAGGTGTAATCACGTCTATATTTTTCATGACGCTTGATGTTTAGCCATGTAAGATGAGCCATGTGTAGGAATGGTTCTATAAATCAATGTGCATGTACGTTTCAGTCCTTTTAGTTTCATCATCAAACGGTGTGTGGATGGGCAGAGTAATTTTGCAAGCACATAACTCAACAAAATGCAAAATCAAGAGAACCAAAATAAATCAGGAAGTAGAACTGAAAAAGAAACCATGGAAAATTAAAAGGCAGGTCATAACTAAAACACAAAAGTAGGGACACAACAATACCAATGGATAAATGGTATACTATAAAAACGATATCCCCTAATTTCTAAGAACAAATGAACTTGCAACAGAGGTACAGCAACACCATCAAAGTTTGTCTGCACCACTGTAAAAAAATGAATCGGCCACGTGTGAAAACTCTGACATGAAAAGCAATTAGTTTGGAATTGTTTCATGTTTCTGCTTCATTTAGCTTTCATCAGGAATAATTAATGTGTAGGTGCCATTAGTAAAACATACAGCTACATTGTTCTGATGGGAATGTGATAGCCACCTCATGAAAACAATTTGTGAACCTATCACACCTGTCATTGGGGTACCCCATGGACATGAGGCTTTGAAAACATATCAGATGTAAATGGGGATAAAAAACAAATCCTGCTGGATATCTGCATTGATATGGACTGGGCAATGGGTTGGAAAAACGAAAGGATGCAACATCAAAAAGATCATTATCCACCTACAGAGGGGTGAATTCAAAGATGCCCTAAATATCAAAGTAGAAAATGAGGCAGCAGGCTAGTCCACTTTACTGAATTTCATTGCAGCAACGCAAAACGGTTCTCAACGGTTCCTAACGAGATCACAGATGCTGTCCTGAGGTATCTGGATCAAGGCATCACTAAGATCCTGGAAAGTCTGAGGTACAATGGAGCAAAACACGATGTCCCAGTGGTGTTCTGTTGGATTTAGTTTAGGAGAGTGTTGGGGCCAGTCAATCATATCAGTTCCTTTATCCTCCAGGAACTGCCTGCATATTCTGACCACATGAGGCTGGGGACCATGCATACCAGAAGAGCCTGAGGACCCACTCCACCTGCACAGTGTTTGACAATGGCCTAGCCTGCGGGGGTCTGTGCCTCTCCAGACCATTACTGACCCAACACCAAAACTGTCATGATGAACAATGTCACATGCCGCACAGCGATCACCACCACTTCTCCAGATCCTTTCACCTACAAAACCACTTCTGCTTTGGGGATTGTCTCATTGTTGCCCCTCTGTTCTACCTGTTGTTATTTCATCAACACCCAAGCAGCTGAAACTGATAAACAACTGCTTCTACTGCTTAATTGACCAGATCAATATCCCAGAAGTTTCAATGGCGTGATGCTAAACTCTGATTAAAAAGGGTTCCTTTAATTTGTTTAAGCAATGTGCTTGTTTATCAGGGTGCTGGGAAAACCTACTTTGAAAAGATTGGATTTTTCTCTTCTAACATTGGCCTTCTATGACATTATAGATGGCAGAATTTCCTTTAGCGGTGATATTCTCCAGACAGCGTCATCCACGAGCTGAAGCTTCAGTGGTCATGTTAAAAATGGAACTGTGCACCAGTTCTTCTGCGTATGAAAGTCATTACAAAGACATTTTTAAAGAAATGTGAGTTTGTTTTTCAGGAAAAGTTTAGTGGATGCAGTTTGGGATATAAAAATAATAATGCACTGCTTAATTTGTATTGAATATGCCTTAAACAGGATGTAGGTTACATGTAGTCTTGGCAGTGAAACATTGCAACTGCTTCTGGGAGAAATGATTAAAGATAGTGGTACTGGTGGCTTCAGAGTTCCTAATTGTATTTTTGGATATGACGAGTTCCTCTGACTCTTAATACAATTTTTGTTTTGAGGCTTCACATTGTCTTCCATTATAATTACAGCTAAATTGTCAAAAGTAGGACAACATATGCAAAACAGACAAAAAAAATAGACACTAAATATCTGTACATTAGAATATATACACACCAGTGACGTGCAGGTCGGTTTAGGAACGACCTGCGGTCGCCCGACATTTTCAGTCAACCCCACCTCAACTGGAATCGCAAAGCTTTCAAAAATGAAATGAAAACATAAAGGTAAGCTCTTGATTAATCACTGCCTTAAGATTATATGAACAGAAAATACAAGTGTTGATATGTTAATGTGCCATTATGAATATAATCCATATAGTCCATCCGAGATTTTACCACATAAGCAAGTCATCAGGTCCTGCACCATCATGAGGCTATGACCTATTTAACAGTCTTAAAAAAGGGCTTTCCCATCTGTGACTAATTCATCTGAAACATATAGTTGATGTTATCCATCAATAAAATCAACAAATGTTAAGAAACTACTTTATTTATTGCACTTAATTATACAGAACTTATTGTAATAATAATAATAAACACAAAAGACCAGGAGGCGTGGCTACATTAGAGCTACAAGGGGCCCTGCAATTTGATTTTAAAGGATCAAAAGAAGTGATTTTGTTTCCGGTGCTAGGAACAATCATGGTCTGTCCTAACCTAAATGTTCAAACATTGATGATCAACAATTGAAACACATCCCATGTATCATCTTTATTTACTATTTCTTCAAATTTTGCGAGACTTTAGTTTTTCTATGTGTGTTTCTTTTTGTTTTCAATTCGCCCGTCGTCAGTTTTCACTGCCCATCTCCTTCTGCCTCGTGTAACGCACACCTGCACCTGTGCAGAAAGCTCGTGCTGCATCTTTGTGCCAATCACCCAATAAAGTCTTAGTATTTATGACTAGAACAACTTTTGCATTTTTATATGATATAAAGTTGTGTTTAAATATTCTTTGTCAGAGAGAAATAATTATCCTAAATGGCCCGACCGAACCCAACCCGCATATCATATGAATAAATATGATGAGGTAGTGGGCAGATCTGGCCCATCTGACCACCTCATTAAGTCTCTCCCTGTCCTTCTCCGAGCTACCACTGTTCCAGCTGACCACTGGATGAAGGATGACAGAAGCTACCAGTCATAAGAGAAAAGTCCTGAATAGTGACCTGCGCATGCCAAAGACTTTCTCAGCAGGTGTGTGTGTGTGTGTGTGTGCATTTATGCATTTTATACCGCAAAATAATAAACCAGTAACCAGCATGGCAACAAAAAAATAGGTAACATAAATCAAACTGAAACCATTGACTGCTGTGAATCCTAAAAGATACAAAAAATTAAAACCTGCATTTACCATAAAAAAAACCATTTTGGTAAACCTTGTTTTGATATATTATTTTTGCACAGTGTAACATGTAATCTCCTGTCATAAGAATTGAAAGTGACCGAACACGGAGGAGCATGCTGCCTTGGTTTTGTTGTCTCTACCTGCAGGAGGTCCCGCTTATCGTCGCTGCTACGCCGATGTGTCATTGTTCATGTTCCGTGGCAGGAGAGCAGAGGTGGTGTTTCACACCATCTGGCTCTCCGTTAGGAAGCAAACTGCTTGATTAAACAACACATTTAACACTGAACAGGTTTGGCTGGGTCTTCCAGTAGGAATGAATGGATGCACCCAGTAATAATCAATAATACACACACACACACACACACACACACACACACACACACACACACACACACACACACTTGGGATCCACTTCATCCTATCTTACAAGAGGTAACAAAAGTGACAGGTGAAAGATTTCATTTCCTGTAAGCTGGAAGCTGAGTAGGACTGGCAGTTCAGGTTCACTGCTGCTGAAACTGGACTTATAGTCCAGGGTTCAACACTGCAGAAACTGCTGACACGCTGCTTCAGAAGTTCATATAATTCAATGCATTCAATGCATATCATTTGTAAAGCACGGCAGCATTACAAATGTCAAGTCAGGCAACTGTACAAATAACACTGGATTGAATTCAGTTCCAATCAAATCCAGCCGATTCCAAATGTTACTGGAAAACTGTTGACTCTAAATGTGAAGTATGATGATAAGATGATGAGATTATCAAACAATTATACTGCAATTATACTTCAGAACAAACACATTGGTTGTGCTCTTGACCTTCATCATTTAAAAACAAATGATTTCAGTCCAGCATATAAAACAGCCTTTGGGGTCTTTTATAACAACAAATATAAAACGCAATGGGATTTTTTCTTCTTAACCTTAAAAATACAAATTTAATAGTGGATAACAACATATGATTGCAGCTATATAAGAAGTGTTTATCATTTACAAAGGAATCAATGATCAGGGATAAGACCTGTTTGTATTGAAGTGTTTCTAAATAAAGTTGAAACCTTTTGGCCGAATACAGAGACACATGGCTACTAACACCGACCGCAGTGCTGCAATACCATGAAAACGTACCAGCTGAAGTAGCGAAAGACTCTGTGCTCGTCATTATCTGCCACTAGGACATCCTAGTTTCAAAGACACACGCTGGTTCTTTGCAGAGCGATTACTGACAGTCAGATCGACTTCCTGTCAGTTCACTTTCAATCACTGCTCATGTAGTTGGCTTCATCATAACAACCAAGTGTAGCTTTGCTCACATGAAGAAAAAAAAAACCCAAAGACTAATTTTTTATTTTACTGTGCTTGTTTAAAAGAGTGCAACATCATAATTGATGGTAAGTTGCTCCCATAATTACCATATTCACCATCTGTTTGTTTGGTGAAGGGGTTCTGGAGATGATGGCTCAGAGGGTGTGCATGTGTGGGTGAGTGTGTTCGGGGCCTGTGCAAAAGGAAACCATGACAACACGGTTGATGGTACTCAGCTGCTGGTGTATGTGAGTCCCAGATACAATCCCAAATCAGATAAAGCTGGGGTAGACTGTAAAACGCAAAAAAGTTGAGACAGGCAATTTAACAACTTTAAATACTAATTGTGACCATAATAATAATTTTGTATAAAAACAGTGTCCATGTAATTCTTTAAAAAGCAAAGATGATACATTATGTCAAGAAATTAGCAAAAAACAATGTTCCCCAAACAATGATTTGAAAGGATTTGCATATCCATCCATGTATAATATTGTTAAACCATTCAAAGAATTTGAAAACATTTCCAGTGTGTAAAAGGCAAAGGCAGCATTCCCCTGACCTTCAATCCCTCAGATGGCACTGCACCAAAAACCATCGTTCAAGAAAGAAGCCCGATGTTAACCTCCTCCAGAGCCAGCATCAACATCTCTGAGCCCAAACCCGTGGAGGCTTCACCATCTCACTGTGGAATCATGTATTATCATGTATTATCATTGGACAAATGAGAGTTCCAGATCTTGATCCACAACTTACAGAGAAGTAATTAGCCTATGGATTCACTTCCCTTTTCCTGCGGCTCTGTAAATGTTTAATGGATGTTGTTGACCACCGAAAGTAAGGTCCATCCAGGAGTCTAAACCTGGGTGGGATCTGTAATGCTATGCAGGTTGTATCAGTGCATTTGACAATCATCTCTTATACTCCTGTGATGGCAGCATTAATGCAGATAAGAACGCAGATTTTTGACATTTTCCGCCATCAATTGTACGTCTCTTCCACGGAGATCCATGCATTTGTTCAATGCAAAAGCACAATCTGCATACACATCAAATCATGGCTGAGGATGAAGAGATCTGTCCATTAAGAATACCATTTACATGTTGAAAGAGAGAGAGGACATTAACTTGTGCATTGCAGCCTGAAAGTTTATGTGTAGTATATTAACAAATTGAATGAAGCTGCCCAGAGAAAATCTGAAATATCCTTGTTGTTGTTTTGCTTTCTGATTTGACTTTGTGTATGAAGGCCTCTGATTGGACTTTTTGCTCAAATGAGATGTTCTACTTTGTGTTGTAGGTGTGTGTTTTCTTATGAGTGTGTGTGTGAGGGAGAGATAAATGAAATAAAGCCTGTCTCGGCTTTTGTTGCCTTTGTCCTTCGCCTTTTCAACTCTCTGTCTCTCGGAGGGCCAACAAAGACAACCTGGGTCTCTGTGATACAGACACCCACACAAACAGACGCGCTCTCCTTCTTTGTCCTCTGGTCCTCTCTGGAACAGTCTTTGAGATAAACATCCTCTGTTTCCATCTTTGATTCACACTTGTTGTCCTCTGCTTTGTCTAGAACCCAGTAGAGCTGAAGACGACACCTTCTGTTTATCTTCTTCTTTAGTGTATGATGAAAAGAAATAAACGTGGTTCACCATCAAATTTTAAACAATCTGAAAGGCATTCATTTTGAATTTGGATATACAAAAACAGGCCTGTGTAAAGGCTACATCTAAGTTTAAAAAAAAAAAATCAATTTGTGCATAAATGTAAACATTTTTCTTAATTTAGTCTACATCTTTCCACAGAGTATATATTGTTTCAACATTTGGTCCACTTAAGTGGGGCTGGGTTTTAAAAGTGGTTCACTTGGTTGATCCACTGATATCAAAGCAAAACTTGGTGAATTTGCCTGAAAATGAAAACAAATACAACTTGGAAACTTCTTCCCCTCTCCCTCGTTTCTTTTCTTCAGCACTGCTTTCAAATTCCCATCCTGCAGAGGAAACTGTCGCATGCACAACCCAGTGACTTTGACACGTAAATGGAAATAACTGCTGTACACTAAACATTTCCAGGCTTTGTGTTTGGAAGACTGAACTTCAGCAGACACTCTCCAATGTTAGCCCTATATATTGGAGAAAAAAAGGTAGTAAATATATTCTTAAGGTGCAACCTGGGGTAAATAAAATTGAATACACTTATTTCTGTTCCTGAGCACAGTTCTTTTTGTTGGTTTAATTAGCATTTTAATTTGTCTGGTGGTCAGGAGACCAAAGTTTGTGCCAACTAACACTTTTCACCATTTATTTTATTTTAAAAGCTTATTCCTTTTCATATTCTCTTAGCTTTCGCTCACTTAATTAGATACGTATTGGCACCTGACCCACCTAATCTGAGATATGAAAATGCCAAAAGACCAGTCTGTCTAGATTAAGATTAGGAGATTTTATTGTCATTGTACATGTACAACAAATTTCATTGGTCCTACAGCAGATATGCAAATAAAAGTATGATAAAAGTTAGATAAAAAGAATCAAAACACACACACACATATGTGTATATATATATATAGTGGAGTGGTGGCCACAGGGAGTGGTGGCCTAGTGGTTACAGTGGTGGGCTTGGGCGTGGAGGACCCAGGTTCAAGCTGGCCACAATGGTAAATCACTGGGGTCCCCTGAGCAAGGCCCTTAACTCCCAATTGCTCCCCGGGCGCTGATGCTGGCAGCCCCACTGCTCACTAATGAAACTAGTTAATGGGTTAAAAGCAGAGGTCCAATTTCGGTGTGTATCGTACGTACGTGGTGTGCACGATGTCCATACTGACAAGATGAAAGATTTTTTTTTTATATATATATATATATATATATATACGCACATTTATATACACGTACATACTGTGCCACAGAAGACAAGGTATTTTGAAGGCCTTTTTCACTGGCTACATTCATTCTGCAGATAGGAGACCTTAAGTTGACGATAACAGTCCCTGTTCAATAACAGTTGTTTGTAAGTATACCTTTGATACTTACACATGGCATTTTGACTTAGATAACATATTTCCAAAGAAGACAGGATTCAGTAAAATGTTTGTGCTTTTAGAACCACAGCATACTTGACAACATAACAGCTCAGCTAGAAGACCAACACATCTTTAGCCTCTACTTTGATAAATCAAACTAATCTGTTAAAATAGAATTTAAAATTTGCAACTTAAAACTGAAAACTTTCCTCTTCCTCCATTATCTCTGTGTTTTGGTGTACGATTCATTCTTAGAGACTTTTTCCTCTCAATTCTCCACAAGTCTTCACTGGATGCCTCCTTAGAAAAAAGTGTGGAGCAAAAACATTTTGACCACATTTTGACATCGACAGGCTATATGCAGACTTGGAATTGGAACATTAATTTGACTGCAACTGATGATATTTCACAAGTCCACTAAAACAGAGGTACAGATGAGAATGTGTTACGGATATTTTTGAACTAGAGTTGAGCTGTAGTTTAACCAGTATCCCATACTGTTGACAGATGTTAAAAAACATCCTCCAGGAAATTCTATTATTGTGAAATTTTGCAAATACATTTAAGAAAAAAAAAAAAAAAAAGGGAAAACAGAGATTCTTTTGGGAATAATGGCTATCCCAAAAAGAAAAAGTTTCTTCAATGTTATCGTCAAACATTGAGAGTAAAATGCCTTTTTTTGAAAACTGCAAGAAAACTTCTGGTTGCAATTATATCTACCCCCTTCATAGTTTTGCACTGTTTAAATACTTCCCTCCATTAACTTATATTTATCCAAGGTCAGGTTGAGGGGACAGCAGCCTAAGCAGACCTCCTAGGTCTCCACCTCCCTGGCCACTTCCTCCAGTTTCTCCGGCGGAATACAGAAGCGATCCTAGTCTTCACCAAGGCTACAAAACTACCTCAACTGGCTCATCTTTGTGTGGCAGAGCAGTGACTCTGCTCCAAGTGCCCCCCAGATGACTGAACTTCTCACCTTATTACTAAGAAACAGTACAGCCACCCTACAAAAGAAACTCATTTTAACTGCTTGCATCCACAGTCGTATTCTTTTCCTCACCACCCACAAGTCCTGACCAAAGGTAAGGGTAGGAACAAAGATCGACTGGTAAACAGAAAGCATTGCCTTTTGGCTCAACTCACTTCACCACAACAGACCAATACAGAGCTGCATTACTGCAGACACTACACTTATTTGCCTGTCTCCATTCTTTCCTAGCTTGTGAATAAGACCCCAAGATACTTAAACTCCTTCATTTGAGGCAGCACCTCATTCCCTACACAGGATAGTGTAACATCCGGGTTTCGTATGTTGCTGGCAGGCGCCAGTTGATGACGTATATTGTACGTGTCAGAAAGAATACGAGGAATGGCCGAATAAAGAAGTCGCCTGCGAAGGGAGTAAAATAGACAAGTCTTATGTCATATCTGTCCGAGAGCAGAAATATTACTTGGTGTCAGATACGGATCGTCCCACATCGACCTGCTGATAGACGATGGAATACATGGGAGTACCGATGCCACGGATGGACTGGGACTCTACCAATTTACCGGACGCGTGGAGAAGATTCCGCCACCACGTGGAGCTAATGTTTTCTGGCCCGCTATGCGCTAAATCGGAAGAGGAACTTTGCAGTTACTTGCTGCTGTGGATTGGCGAAAGAGGCAGAGATGTCTACAGCACATGGACTCTCACTACAGCGGAAAGGAAGGTACCGCAAACGTACTTCGATAAATTTGAAGAATACGTTACGCCGAAAGCTAACCCTATATTCGCACGCTACAAATTCTATGAAAAAATGCAAGAAGACGGTGAAAGTTTTGATCAGTTCTTGACAGACCTGAAACGTTTGGTGAAAGACTCTAACTACCGAAACAGCGATGAGATGGTAAGAGACAGAATCGTGTTTGCAACCAACTCAGCACGAGTCCGTGAGAAGCTACTGTGTCAAGGCCCCGACCTAACGCTAGAAAAAGCGATCGAAATCGTGGGATCACATGAGCAATCTCAGCAGCAGTCGAAGATAATGGCTTGCCCCACTTCAACACAGTCTGCTCATGCAATAAGTGAAAAGTCATTCGGACCACACCCAATTCGACGTAAGTTCAAATTCACCAGTCAAAACGGCGACAACGCTCAGAACAGAGAATGCGGAGCATGTGGAAGACGACACAGCCGCATGGACGATTGTCCAGCAAAGGGACGCCAGTGCAACAAATGTAAGAAACCAAATCACTTTGCAAAGATGTGCAAGACGTGCATACAGCACAAAGAATTAAGATACAAACCCCGAAAGGTGCACACAGTTATGGATGACGTGCAGCATTCGGAAGAGCTGTTTATTGACTCAATTACTACATGTTACAAAGACACAGACAAAGAACAGGCCTATGCAGAGGTAGAGCTTGGAAAAGAGAGACACAAACTGAGCTTTAAAGTGGACACTGGTGCTCAGGCTAACATCATACCAGCCAACCTATTTCACCAGATATTGAGAAATGTACCTCTAAGTCCAGCAGACAGGAAGCTCACAGCATTTAGTGGACATACACTGAAGACAGAGGGAGTCTGCAGCCTGACATGCAGATACAAGCAAAAGACAACCTTGCTGGATTTTAACATCATCAGTGTAAAGGCCCCCCCCGTTCTGGGGATGCGTGCATGTTTGGATCTCGACATAGTCAGATTGGTACACGTTATAAGTGCTCAGCCCACAGGACACTCAAACATTCTGGAGGAGTTTCCTGATGTGTTCGAGGGTATTGGTCTATTTCCTGGAGAATGCAATCTTCAACTAAAGCCCTCAGCTGTGCCAGTGGTGTGCCCACCCCGCCGCATCCCATATGCCCTACGAAACCGGCTCAAAGCTGAACTTGATGAAATGGAGAGGACCGACATAATACAGAAAGTCACCGAACCAACCGAATGGGTAAACGCACTAGTAGTGGTGGAAAAGCCAAAAACACAGAAACTCAGGGTGTGTCTAGACCCTCACCCACTGAATAAATCCATCCAGAGACCCCATTATCCCCTGCCTACCCTGGACGACATCACACCAAGACTAGCTGTAGCAGAGTACTTCAGTGTACTAGACGCTAGATCAGGATACTGGACAATAAAACTCAGTGAGGAATCGTCCATGTTGACCACTTTTAATACCATATATGGTAGGTATCGCTTCAAAAGACTTCCCTTTGGAATAGTTTCAGCACAGGATGAGTTCCAGCGGAGAATGGATGAAGCGTATGAGGGGCTCCCAGGTGTTTCTGCCATTGTGGATGACATCCTGGTTTACGGCCGCACAGAAAAAGAGCACAATGACAACCTGCGTGCTGTACTGGAGAGAACCAAGGAAAAAGGAATAAAGCTGAACAAGCACAAAAGCATCATCTGTGTGTCTGAGGTGAGCTACTTTGGACACAAGCTGACACGAGAAGGCATCCAACCTGACCCTAACAAGGTCAAGGCCATCAGAGACATGCCACCGCCCCACAAAAGGTCTGAGCTGGAGACCATATTTGGCATGGTCACTTACCTCTTCAAGTTTGCACCCAGACTCTCAGAGGCAACGGATCCACTACGCCAAATACTGAAAGAGAACAGTGAGTTTGTGTGGGACTCAAATCATGACGTTGCTTTCCAACATGTGAAAGACCTGCTGACACAGGAACCAGGCCCTGTACTTGCATACTTTGATCACACCAAGGACGTGAAATTGCAGGTCGACGCATCCAAATGTGGCTTAGGAGCAGTCCTGCTTCAGGATGAAAGGCCAATCGCATATGCATCCAAAGCCCTGAATGACACTAAGAAAAATTACGCCCAAATAGAGAAAGAACTGTTTGCAGTGCTCTTTGGGTGTAAGCAGTTCCACCAGGACCTGTATGGGAGACAGGTAGTTGTTGAGTCTGACCACGAGCCACTGGAATCAATCATGCGCAAATCAATTGTGGCTGCATCACCTCGACTCCAGCGCATGATATTACACCTCCAAAGGTATGATATCAACATCACACACAAGCCAGGGAAACAGATCCCTGTTGCGGACACCTTGTCCAGGAAGCCTGTTGAATGCAACGACAGGACACTGTGTGAAGGAATGGACTCTCAGATTCACATTGTGATCAGCAATGCTCCTGTGAGTGACAGGAAAATGGCAGAAATCAGAGCTGCCACAGCACAAGATGACCAACTGTCGACACTGAGGAAGATTATCCAATCGGGATGGCCCAGGTCAAACAAACAATGCCCAGCCACCATTACTGAATATTGGAACTACAGAGATGAGATTTCGGAGGCGGATGGAATCCTGCTAAAAGGAGAGAAAATAATCATCCCTCGTTCCCTCAGAGCGGATATGCTATTACACATACACACGGGGCATTTGGGAATGGACAAATCCAAGCAGAGAGCGAGAGACGTTTTGTTCTGGCCAGGAATGGGGAAACAAATAGAGACACTAGTTGGGTCATGCAATATCTGCTTAGAGAGGCGTCACTCAACTCAGAAAGAACCGATGTTGTCTACCTCTATTCCTGCACGACCATGGCAGACGATCGCCAAAGATCTATTCGCTTGGAACAACCGCAACTACATTGTAGCTGTTGACTACTACAGTAGGTACTTCGAAGTCGAGAACATCACTAACCTTACCTCATTTACTGTTATCACCAAGCTAAAGGCTATGTTCGCTAGGTTTGGCATACCTCAAACTGTCATTAGCGACAATGGACCTTGTTATAGCTCCCAGGAGTTCAGAAGCTTTGCACAAGCGTGGGACTTTGACCACACATCATCACAAGTAGTCCTTTGTACCCACAGAGTAATGGTCTTGCTGAAAGGACGGTACAGACTGCCAAAGCTATCATGGATAAAGCACACGCTCAGAGAACAGATCCATATCTCAGCCTACTGGAATACAGGAACACACCAGTAGATGGTCTGATATCACCAGCCCAGTTGCTGATGAGTCGACGTTTACGTTCCGTCTTACCAGCTACCGAGAAGCAGTTGCTACCAGAGCTTGCACCTTGTACCATAGTTCATGCCAGGCGACAATCATGTCAGAGACGGCAGAAGCTGTATTACGACAGGAATGCCAAGTCGCTATCTACCTTGCACAGTCCAACACCAGCTTCAATCAGGGACATGGAAACCTGCAATAGTTACTGGACCAGCATCTACAGAAAGATCATACAACATCATCACTGATGAAGGTCAAGTAATAAGAAGAAACAGACGTCACCTCCTACAAATCCAAGGACACAACCCCCAACAACACACACACGACCCACCAGATCCATCTGATTACTCAGAACCGGAACACGTGCAACAGACCAATTCGGATCAGATGAGACCTGAAGAAACGTTGCAGAGGATATCAACCAGATCCGGCCGCATCGTGAAACCAAGAGTTATTCTAGACCTGTGACCAGTTCATCTTTAGCAAATGGCTAATAGTAAATATGTGTGTTCTATATTTTTCATAGTTGTAAAGTTTAGGTATTTGGTGTTCGTGAGTTTACTAGCTAATATGTATAGGATGACAATAACCTGATGCCCAAGTTTGATTACGTTTGTTACATACTTGCTGTAGGACATATTGCTTATATTTGTCTGAGTTTGATAGCAAGCATACCCGATTTGTTTATTTAAAAGAAAGGGGATGTAACATCCGGGTTTCGTATGTTGCTGGCAGGCGGCAGTTGATGACGTATATTGTACGTGTCAGAAAGAATACGAGGAATGGCCGAATAAAGAAGTCGCCTGCGAAGCGAGTAAAATAGACAAGTCTTATGTCATGTCTGTCCGAGAGCAGAAATATTGCAGATAGGACATTGCACCCTCTTCCGACTGAGAACCATGGTATCAGATCAGGAGGTGCTGATACTTATCCCCACCGATTCACTGTCAGCTATGAACCACTCCAAGGAAAGCTGAAGATCATGGTTTGGTGAAGCTAAAAGGACCATATCACCTGCAAAAAGCAGACAGAATCATTTGGCCACAAAAAACAGACCTTTTCCATCTACTTGCAGCACATAGCCGTTCTGTCCATTAAAGTTATAAAAAGAATCAGAGACAAAGGGCAGCCCTGATGAAGTACAACTGGCAATAGAAAAAATAGAAACAAAATAAATGAATAAAAAAAGTTTCCAAAGTGCAACACAACCACAATGCAAATGCCACATCGTTTGAGAGTGCAAATATCCCCAGTCTTTAATTCACGGCTTCGTCTTACTGTGTATGAGAGTAACCACTTGGTGACATAAACATAAAGCTTCAATTTCCTTCACAGTGTTCTTATTATGATTTAATTTCAATGAGCTATGAGCGTTCAACAAACTCTAAGGCTTAGCTCTGTTATTCTGTTGCGTGTGTGTTGAGCTGATTATTTGTGATTGATCTGTGAACACACACATACAATTTAAGCCATTTGTGCGAGTGAGCTGTAGTATGTCTGATTTTTATGTGCATTAGTGAGTAATGGCTGTTGCATATTGCATTGGACCTACACAGTATGCTGGTAATAAACCAGCTGCTTTCTCTATAAGTTTACATCCATATTCATAACAGCTGCTGGACAATATCTATGTGCACAGCATTGCTCTGTAACGGGAAGTTTAAAATTAGAAGGAAAAATTGTTCTGCACAGCAGTAATGAATTTCTGTGTTGGTGTTTGCAGTTTGCTGAAAAATGAAGATAGCGTTGGTTCCTTTAATTGCCTGTGGGGTGACTCTGTTGGTGATGCTACTATTGCAAACAGCTCCAAAAGCTGACTTGTATGTAGTTTAACATGGAAGGTTCATTGTTAAAAACATCCCAGTTAAGACACAAAATGTTGTACTTCTGTTAAAATCAAATTTTTCATAATTTGCTGTCAAAAGTCAAATTCCTCTTCCACACCTGGTTTATATTACTAACATCTGCTACACATTTTAACCACACTGCTATGAGCTATAGACTGGCAAGAATAATGATACGAACCCTTTGGAATTAATTAGTTTTCAGCTTTAATTTACCATAAAATGTGATCTCTGATCTTCATCTAAGCCACAATAATAGACAAACACAATGTGCCTTGGCTGATAACACTCTACAAATATAATCTCTTGTGTCTTTCTTGAAGGCACCCATTAAACATTTACAGTGATGGAGGAAACGGTAAGTGAATTCATAGGCTAATTACTTCAGTGCAAGATAATTGGAGTCAGTAGTTGCAGAGGCAGAGTCCAATTACTGAAATAAGTTTGGAGTCATAGTTTACAAGTACTTTTGCACTCAAACATTTGAAGTGTGTCACTCATAAGAGGCTTCTGCTTATGTGAACCATGCCTTGCAAAAATGAGATCTTTAAGACATCCAAGCAACAGTATTAGTGCTGCAAAAGACTGGAATGGATACAAAGTCATTTGAAAGCGATTAGCCATCCATTAGTCGGCAATTATATAAATTGTCTATAAATGGAAACAGTTTAGTACGGTGGCTACTCTTCCTGGTGTTGGGCGCCCAGCCAAGATGACTCCAGAGGTGCAAAGTAGAATCTTCAGAGGTAAAGAAGAAATTAATATTAACTAAAGGCAAAGAAAGTTTATTTGTATTACACATTTCATGTACAAGACAATTCAAAATGCTTTACATAATACAAGTTTAAAATTAAATAAGAATTAAACACATGAGATGCGAGAAATAAAGGTTACAGTGTATTGTCTTAATGTGGCTGTTAAAGTTCAGGTCTGAGTCCAGAACCAGTCCCAGATTTCTGGCTTGGCTCTTGGTTTTTAGCTTTATTGCTTGAAGCTGAGTGCTGACGTTTAATCTTTCTTGCTCGGCTCCAAACACTGTTTATTCTGTTTTCTCTTCATTTAACTGAAGAAAATTCAGGGACATCCACTCTTTAATTTGATCAATGCATTTGATCAATGTTTGAATTGAATTATAGTCTCCTGGTGAAATGGTTGTATAGATTTGTGTGTCATCTGCATAGTTATGGTAACACATTTTGTCGTGTGCATCTCTTTTTTATTACTTTCAGAACTTCTGTTCATTAAAATAACATGCATTAGTCACTATAGGCAGGGACTCCGTGGAGGTACACCACACAGGAATATAACCCCATGGAGATACTGTGGGATGAGTTAAAGAGCGGTTCACACCAAACATCCTACAAATGTGTCTGCGCTGAACGTTGTGCAGATCTGATCCTGAGATACCACCAAAAGCATTTCAACCAGCTACTAACTAAGGGTTCACTTACTTTTTACTGTGATGGTTTAATGGATGATTTCTCAAAAGATACAAGATATTATCATAGCTTGTGAGATATATGCTTAAGAACATTGTGTTTGCCAGTTATTGTTACTTTAATAATAAGATCACATTTTATGCCAAGTAAATGCAGAAAACCAGTAAAAAGTAAAAGATCCATACTTTTACTTGTAAATGAAAGATTTATCCCTAAAGTGTTATCATTTGACATTTTAGATCATTTATGTCAACAGCATTTAAGCCATTTAGGTGAGTTTGTTTTTCTATTTTTAATCATATTTATGTCCCATTGATAGCCACTATAATAAATATAGGATGGGGAAACCCTCCATGGCTTCTACTGTACAAACTCTGAGCTTTGACACTCCGGTATCTTGCACATCCGTCTGGCAGCGTCTGTCATTCCTCTATCTTTGTGACTGGGGTTTACTTTCCACATGATGAGCATCAGAATTGACTTCTGAAATCTCCTGCACCTTTAAAAAGGTATTTCTGGATTTCATAAATAAAACAGAAAAGGAAAGAAAAGAAACTGATACTGGGGTTGCAGGAAGTACTATGTTTCAACTAAGAGCTCTCACATCTTTAAATTAAATGACCATTACAGCCTGCACTAAGGGCCAGCATAGTCTTTTGTTTCATTTCTGCTCTATTACACTCAATTTAATGAAACTTAGAGTCAGCCTTCTTCCCAGCCATATTCCAGTAGTTATTTTCAACCCGCTGCACAATGCAAGTGCTTTAAATACCCAGAGGAACACACTGTGCTTTGTTTGTGTTGATGATTTTGAAGTGTTTTTTGTACACTGGCTTTGTAAATGAGCTGAATTTTTCAAGTTAACCCAACCAAAATTCCCATCTAATTTGTAGACTATATCAGTTCATATTAAGTTTTATTTATGTAATGACAAAGAAAAGTGCTTAATCAGAAGAATCATTTTCTTGGTTGTACATGAGACTTCCTTCTTATCAGAAAGCACTCTTCATTTCTAACGGATGGCTAAAATAATGTTTTTTAAGCACCTTAGTCTCCACAGATGAAAGTGTACTTTACACATATAAAATTCACAGAACACTTTTATTCACAGAGTGTAAAAATGATTGACGCAATCAACTAAAGATGGTTCTTAAAATGATCATCTACTCCAACTTGAAGAAGCTTGTTGGTTGCTTGATGAGAAGCAAGCAAAAATGCAAAGGGTACAGAATCCCATTGATTGTGTATTATGCCAGTACTACCACTATGTTTTAGGGTGATGAGCTGCAACGCCTGGAACATAGTAAACAGAAGTGGAACAGATACGGTGCATCTGCGGGAGAAAAGTCTAAAAAGCCCGCGTTCTTCAGAATCACGCTTCTGCTGCGGTTAGTTGGAACCCATTTGAAAAAGATCTTTGGAGTTAGTACAATTGAGTTGCATCTTGGAATAGTACATAAAGGAACAAAAAAATGTCTAATTTCACACCCATGTCTGTTTAACAACAGATTTATCTTTCAAGGGTAGAAAATTAGACTTATCAAGCCATAATTTAACACAGGATGTTTCACACAGAGATACTGTCAGATATGAAAATAGTGTCTTATGTAAATGTGTAAAGGTGGGGCGACACAGTGGCTTAGTGTTGCCTCACAGCAAGAACTTTCCAGGTTCCTGGTTCTTGGTTCCTGGTTTCTTGGTTCGTGTGGAGTTTGCATGTTCTCTCTGTGCTCGCGTGGGTTTTCTCCAGGTACTCCGGCTACCTCCCAAAGTCCAAAAACATGCATGTTAGGTTGACTGCTTATTTTAAATTGCCCGTAGGTGTGGTGTGAGCGTACATGGTTGTTTTTCTCTGTATGTGGCCCTGTGATGGACTGGCGACCTGTCCAGGTGGACCCCTGCCTCCTATAGTGAGCTGGGATAGGCTTCGGCAGACCCCCGTGACCCTGCAAAGGATTAAAAACGAGAGTAGAAAATGGATGGATGGATGTCTAAATGTTAGACAAAATGACAAAGTAGGTTTAATTTAAAGCTGAACATGTGCTTTTTTGTGTATGTGTTCAGACTAGAGGTAAGATCGGGCCTAAAAAATTCAGCCCGACCCAACCCAGGCCCGCGGGTATTAAAGCCCGACCCAGCCCGAGCCCGACCAATCAACTTGATTTGCAGGCCCGAGCCCGAATCAAACCCGAAATTTTCACGTTTCGGGAGGAGAAGGTGATTTATGCTAACAAATTAAAGTCTTTTGTAACGAAATCTAAGTTTAACAAGACTGGATAAACATTTACATCATTAAGGTTTAAACGCCTGCTCAGCGTCGAGGTGCCGGTCTTTTTGCTCTCATATGAAAGCAAAGCGCCACGTTGACGACATTCAGCGAAGCCAACGCAAGTTTCTGGAGCATTTTACATTGTCAAGTTGAAGCTTTTCCATACCTCACTCTTCCCGGTGTGTGTTTGCCTTTTAAGTTCCCCTGTCTTTAGTTTATCCGTGACTTCTTGCTGCTACATAATCAGGGATACCGAGTCAAAATAGATGCGGATTTGGGGAGGGGAAGATTATTAAGAGGGCGCGTTCACGTGCCATCGTATAGTAGTTAAATAGCAATTACCTTACAGCGCCTTCTCTGTTTTATCCAAATTATTTATTTTATAACAAATATTCCTTAGTTTAGTATCCACATTCCACACATCGTTTTAGTATAAATTTTTATAAACATATATTTATTAAAAAAAGTCAGCGAGATAGAAGCCCGGCCCGGCCCGACCCGACCCGACCCGACCCGAACGTAATGAATGACATTTTAGGCCCGACCCGGCCCGAAATTCGGGTCGGGTCGGGTCGGGTCGGGTCGGGCTCGGGCTCGGGCTTAAGATCTTACCTCTAGTTCAGACCTATCTGCAGTATTATTGTGAAAAACAGTAGACGGACGCATGCACAGATCAATAGCTGTATGGATGGATGGATGGACTGATTAATGTGGATTTTTCAGTTAAAAGAGCACAAAGGAACTTTGTCTTCCATGTAGATATGGAGGTTAAATCCCTTTTAAGATGCTGGCCAAGGTTTCTCTGGACTTTACCTTGATTTGTCCTTCATCATTACTCTTGAGTAATGATGACTCTTGAATCTAAAAAAGCGCTTCGCAAAGCTAGAACAGCCTATTATTCAGTGTTAATAGAGGATAATAAAAATAACCCACGTTTTCTGTTCAGCACTGTAGCCAGGCTGACAAAGAGCCACAACTCTGTTGAGCCGTGCATCCCTGCAGCTCTCAGTAGTGAAGACTTTATGAGCTTCTTTAGCAATAAAATTGTCAGAATTAGAGAGGAAATCGGCCAGGCCCTCCCGGCAGTGGCTGTGGGAATTTCTTCAACCTCGGCGACCCCCTTATGCTCCGACCTGACTCTAGACTGTTTTGTTCCTGTTGACCTCTCTGAGCTGACCTCAGTCGTCAATGGATCTAAATCATCCACGTGTCTGTTAGACCCAATCCCTACTCGACTACTCAAAAATGTTTTCTCTCTGATTGGACCGACAATACTGAAACAGATCAACTTGTCCCTAGTCTTAGGATATGTGCCACAGGCTTTCAAAGTCGCAGTAATCAAACCATTACTTAAAAAACCCTCTCTTGACCCAGACATTTTAGCTAACTATAGACCAATTTCCAACCTTCCATTTATCTCTAAAATTCTGGAAAGGGTAGTTGCAAGCCAGCTGTGTGAGCATTTGTATAGAAATGATCTATTTGAAATTTTTCAGTCAGGGTTCAGAATGCATCATAGCACAGAAACAGCACTGGTTCGAGTCTCGAATGACCTTCTTATGGCCTCAGATAATGGGTTAGTGTCCATACTGGTTCTGCTGGACCTCAGCGCTGCTTTTGATACTATAGATCACAGCATTTTACTGCAGAGGCTAGAGTATGTTGTTGGGATTAAAGGGACAGCTCTAGATTGGTTTAAATCATATCTGTCTGATAGATTCCAGTTTGTTCATGTTCATGAGGTTTCTTCCGTACAGACGAGGGTCTGCTATGGTGTCCCGCAGGGTTCAGTGCTAGGGCCAATCCTGTTCAGTTTATACATGCAGCCCTTGGGAAGTATTATCCGGAACCACGGCATTAATTTTCATTGTTATGCTGATGATACGCAGCTGTATCTGTCTATGAAGCCAGATGAAACGGAACCATTAGACAAACTTCAGATGTGTATTAAGGACATCAAGGACTGGATGTCCAGAAATTTTTTGCTACTAAATTCTGATAAAACAGAAGTTGTTGTTTGTGGTCCCAAACAGCTTAGGAAGGGATTAGATGGTCTTGCGATGGCCTCCAGTAAAACTGTGCGAAACCTTGGCGTTATATTCGATCAGGATTTGTCATTTAAACAGCATATTAATCAGGTTTGTAAGACGGCGTTTTTCCACCTCCGTAATATCGCAAAGATTAGGAGCATCCTCTCGCAGAGTGATGCCGAAAAACTAATTCATGCGTTCGTATCTTCTAGACTAGATTACTGTAACGTGTTGTTGGCTGGATGTCCAAGTAATTCTCTTAACAGCCTCCAGCTGATCCAAAATGCAGCAGCGCGAGTGCTGACAGGAACCAACAAGAGAGACCACGTCTCTCCAGTTTTAGCTTCCCTCCATTGGCTCCCTGTAAAATTTAGAATCCAATTCAAAATTTTATTACTGGCATATAAAGTCCAAAATGGCCTAGCGCCGCGATATTTGCAAGACCTGATAGTACCGTACGTTCCTAATAGAGCTCTCCGTTCTCAGGGTGCAGGTTTACTCGTAGTTCCTAGAGTATCGAAATGTAGATTTGGAGGACGGGCTTTCTGTTATCAGGCACCATCACTCTGGAACCAACTTCCAGTTTGGGTTAAGGAGGCTGATACCACCTCCACCTTTAAAACTAAACTTAAAACATTTCTGTTTAATAAAGCATATAGTTAGTGTATATTTAGTACCTTAATGTGTCAGGGCCAGTAGTCAAAGCTGCAGCTACAGGACCAGATTAGAGCAGCTCATTTTAAACATAGCTTCGGTGTAGATATGCTGTTATAGGCCTATGCTGCAGGGGGGCACCAACATGATCCACTGAGTGGTGCCTTTCACCTTCTCTGTTTCTCTTTGCCTTCTCTGTCTCTTCTTCACCTCAACCCTCATTTATTAACAATATCCCATAAACTTAATTGTGGTCCATTGTTCTGGTAGTTTTTTGTGCTTGTCTGGCCCTTCTTTTCCTCTTCTTTGCATGTCCTGCGGACCAGAACCTCAGGAGCTGCTTGCTGACCTGCAGTTCCACCTCTGACCATCCCAGTGTCTGCCTTAACCTGTCTGTGTGGATGTCTGTTGGATGCTTGCTGACACCCCGACATGCAGTCCTCATCCCCTTGTATCACCGTTTATCCATATATCACCCATATTCACAGAACTCTAATTGGACTACCAAGGACAGTTACTAATGTATCCTATCTTGTACCTTTGACGGTGTCTCTATGTCTCTATTCTTTCTTATTTCTTGCTCTACCCGGCTGGCCTTCGGCAGGAGGGTCCCCCCTCATGAGCCAGGTCCTGCTCAAGGTTTCTTCCCTCTTAAAGGGGAGTTTTTCCTTGCCACTGTTTGGCTTAAGGTTTTTCTTCCACTAGGGGAGTTTTTACCTGCCGCTGTTTATGTAATAATTGCTCGGGGGTCATGTTCTGGGTCTCTGGAAAGCGCCTAGAGACAACTTGTGTTGTAATAGACGCTATATAAATAAAATTGAATTGAATTGAATTGAATTGAGTCTTTTACTTTATTCAAGTATTTGTTGGTCTAGTGGCCTTCAATGGAGGCTGCTTTACAGGAAATTCTGGACAGAGTGAGGAGGAAGACACGCAGCAACGGGAATCAAGGGCCTGGATTCGAATGTGGACTACTTGCCTTGTACTTGCCGCTGCCATGATGTTCACTGTACCTCTGTGGGCTAGTCATACATAAGGCCCCTGAGTAGGTATCATAATAGACGACTGGAATGGGAATCTAACCATGGCTGTTTTTTAGCCATATGTAGGGATAGAAGATGATAAGCGCAAGACAATGCTTGCTAAAAATAAACAAATTTTAAAATATAAAAATTCCTGATTTAGGTAAAAATGGTAAAAAAAAATTTAAAAAAAGGAAACAACACGGCCTTAGCAAAGAGAAAAGATTGAGTTTCTTTCATTAGTGCAATTGATGTTCCAACTGCAAATTCTTTTACATTTTTCCTGACTTGGAATACCTAAAGCTGATTTTATGATTGCAACAAAGATCTCACCTTGCAGACATGATCACCTGTTATTGGAAAAAGGCAAACTCCAGTCCCATGTACTTGCTGATAAGATTAATGCCAGTTTGTGGTGTTTAACAGAGCAGAAAGCACACACGTACAATCGTAATCTCAGCTTGTAAAACTACTAACTAACAATAAAAGCTTCCATCACAAACACAGTGCAGATCTATAGGAAACCTCATCTTGTTATAAACAAATATTGTAAAGCTGTGTTTGATGAACTGTATCAGGTCTGAGGTGTGTTAATACAATGCAGGAAATGACTTAGCGCGTGTTTGAAGATGGTCTTACTTTCACAAATAAATATAAATACACAGTGATAGGATTGCAGCTCCATGTACATTGATTGTGTTTAAACTACTGCAGTAGAATGACTGATGTGAGAAAGTGGACCTGGAGTCAGGGAGGAGCACATGCACTTTACCATAGTCAGCATTTTAACTGCAGCAGTTCACACTCGCATCATGAAACAGCATCATAAATGTACTCTGGCAACAGCACACACACATAAACAGAGGCACACAAATGCGTACCAGGAGGCTTAGACATCATCACATCATCACATAGAATGAAGCCCACAAGCCTCTTACACTCATTTCACACACAAAAGCATGCGCACATAAATTTACACTGCAAAAACCAGCAATTAATCAATTAAAAAAAAATTGGGGGGGGGGGGGACTGTCAAAGTTAACGCGTTAATGACACATTAATAATATGTTAATGAAAATTCTCCTTATTGCCACTATTTTTTTATACTCAAGATTAATGCACATGCATTTCAGAAAATATGGCCCTGAAAATATTTTTTCAATCGACAGCCCTATAATATATGCAGGTAGAAATGTTCAGCTCAGTTTTATTTATATAGCGTCTATTACAATACAAATGTCTCTGGGATCTGTCCAGAGACCCAGGCATGACCCCTGAGCAATTATTACATAAACAACGGCAGGTAAAAACTCCCCTAGTGGGAGAAAAACCTTAAACCAAACAGTGGCAAGGAAAAGTCTCCTTTAGTAGGGAAGAAACCTTGAGCAGGACCTGGATCATGAGGGATGAGCAGATTCAATTGTTCGAGAATGATCCTCAGACTTGTGTTTTGTGCGAAAAGGACATGACTCACCAGCAAGAAATCTTCATGAAGTATGGTGGGTGGAGCATCGTAATATGGGCTTGCTTTGATGACTTAGGGCCTAAACCACTTGCCACCACTGCAGGAAAAACTGGATCCCAGTTTTTAAAAACAATTTACAAAAAAGAGTTAGGTTTGAAGAGCAAATCTATGAGACTGGCACAGATTGGGTGCATGTAGAGGTATAGAGGTGTTGAAATATGGTCTTTCTGCATATTTTCTGGTTGTTACAAAGTGAAACCTACCTTACACGTGTACATATCCTACAAAATTACCACTGGATTTTAAACAGTAAGAGCTCCTGACTATGAGTCAGTAGTTGCACAGAGGGTAGTGAGGATAAGTTCCCCTAGACTTGTCCAAACCAAGCAAAACAAATCTCTTTTTAAAAATGTGGATCAATTACAGTATTATAAAAGATATCTAAATCATCTTTCTCCCTGTGTAGAAATATAATCTGATAACAATGACTATTGTTTTATGTAACGTTACGATGGACGCCCTGTAGTCGACCCTACTGTCCACTCCATTGGACAAATGTATTCCAGTCGGTTCCTGACTTGCCCTTGCAGCTGGAAACTCATATTACTACCACTCCCACATCCAAGCTTGATTACTCTTCAGTATCTTTGTACAAATGTTTTCTGCGGGGAGTGATGAGGTCAGAATCCAGATAGCAGTCTGGGTTCTGCTTGCTATAAATAAACATTTCAGACGTGAACTGCCCTTTGATGACTCATGAATCAGACAAAATGTTGTCCCTTTTTCACCAGTGTCCTTTGATACATTAAACAAAAGGAAAGAAAAAAAATCCGCACATCATTCAAACAATCGAATGATCATTCAAATGAACCTGACTCCGTGAACCCGACTCCGTGGACCCGACTCAGTGAACCCGACCCCGTGGACCCGACTCAGTGAACCCGACTCCGTGGACCCAACTCCGTGGACCCGACTCAGTGAACCCGACTCCGTGAACTGTAAGGAGCCCCAAACAAATCTTTGTGGTAATCAATGACCAACGCTTTGGAGCTCATTCAGTGCTATTCAGACTAGTCTAGTAACATGCTGAGTCAGAAGATGACTCTGGTCAGTGAGTATAAACTAATAAGCTAATGATGTTGCCAAACTGCTTTTGCCTCCATAGCTGCCCACTTTTAAGGCTGTTTCGGTAAGACAATAAGTAAAATGGATTGTTTTTAGTGTGAGATGCATTTACGTTTATTTCCTTTAAGCGTGAGACTCGACAAGCATGGTGTCCGCCTCCCTTTCACGCTGGTTACCAACACAACGCAGTTCAACTTCCCACTTAGGTTTCATATTCAGGAGCTCCTCGCAGTGACTTTCAGCTTTTTCTTTTGTCTTTTTGGACTGGTGGACTGGACCTTGTTAGCAAACAGTCCTCTGGCAAGTACTGGGAAAAAGAAAAACTACATTCACTCCTTTGCTTGCCTGGAAAAACAAACTGTTTCCAAAGGAACTTGGTTGGAGAAGATTCAAGTGCCGAGAACTTTCGGCAACTCTGAGAATCTGAAGGCAGAGCAGCACCAAGAACACTCTCTCTCTTTCTCTCTCTCTCTGTCTCTCTCTCTCTCTCTCTCTCTCTCTGTCTCTCTCTCTCTCTTTCTCTCTCTCTCTGTCTCTCTCTTTCTCTCTCTCTCTGTCTTTCTCTCTCTCTCTCTCTCTGTCTCTCTCTCTCTCTCTCTTTCTCTCTGTTTCTCTCCTCTCTCTCTCTCTCTCTCTCTCTCTCTCTCTCGCCCTCACTCGATCATACACACACAGAAGGTCTTCTGGCCCAGCATTGTCATGTGAGAAATTTTACTTGCAGGAAGTGTTAGTTCAAACAGAAATTTGACATTTAACTGTCCAGCCATCTTCAGTCATTTTGATAAAGGCAATGGCCCTGAAAGAATAAGAGCTGGAATAGAGGACAGATAAGGTGAGGAAAGTTGAGTTCTGAGCTCTCCCTGGAGAACCGTATCTGTTTTTAATCCATCGGCAGAGTTGTGAAAGTAGAAGTCTTACGTATGATGGAGACAGTGGCAGAGTGGAAACAGGGACATGGGTGGTGGAGTGTAAATAACAGCAGACCCAATCTAAAGCAGCCCCAAGAGAAGACACTGTGTTGGATTTTTTAGGCAGAATACTCCTCCAGGGACTCAGGAGCCTGTATAATGATTCAGAAATTAGGAAATGAGCTGTGGTGAAGCACACCGGTGACGCTTAAAGAAAGGCTTTATGGTTGGATGTAAGGATGTGACACTGATTAGAGCTCATAGTAAATGTGCACAACATCCTCAGTATATAAGCTTACTGAAAAGGTTTCTTGCTCATATTCTGTTAAACACCAATGTTGTGTACAGTGGAAAGACAAAGCATATTTGAAAAAAAAAAAACAGTTTTTATGTATTAATTTGCTATTAAATGTGATTTGATTTTTAGGCACGCAGATTTAGGCTGCCAATCCTATAAATTGGATGATCAGATTTGTCCCTACCGATATTTAAAATTTAGTAGCATGTGCTACCATGTCTTCAAAACTTGGGGCGCACTGGATGAGCGATCATCCTGCTTTAAAACGGGCGTTTCAAAGCCGTGGGCACTGCCCCTCACTCATGTTCACGCTCATTTCTGTGCAGTGCCAGGCTGAGTGCAAGACAAAAACACACGTGCCTGTGGCATGTGATGAAGTTAGAGGAAATGTTGAACTTGGATGCAGCACACGTTGACACTTCAACATGTCTGATGGCTGCAAACCTGGCAGACCACAAAGATAAAGAAGCAAATGTTTGTGAAATCCCACTTTCATTCAAGGTACACTTTTCATTTTTAAACCAAACTGCTACACAAATAGGAAAACAGGGGGAGTGGTGGCCTAGTGGTTACAGTGGTGGACTTGGGCGTGGAGGACCCAGGTTCAAGCCCAGGGCTGCCCACAATGGAAAATCACTGGGGGCCCCTGAGCAAGGCCCTTAACTCCCAATTGCTCCCCGGGGCGCTGCCCTGCTAGCAGCCCCACTGCTCACTAGTGAAACTAGTTGATGGGTTAAAAGCAGAGACTAATTTCGGTGTGCATCGTACATACAGCGTGTGCACGATGTCCACACTGACAAGAAAGGGAAGAAAAAAAAAAAAAAAAAAAAAAAACTTCAACAACAGGTGTGGGTTATTGTAAAAGCGGTAGAAACATGACTTTTGTCCCCTCCTTTAACAGCAAAAATGTATTTTGTACAAAGTCTTTGACCAGTTGAAGTATTCAGATTGCTAACATTAAAAAAAAGAGTTAATGTGGGCTATTAACAGAGGATATTTCCATGTAAAACTCACGTTGTATCAGGACACAAAGCTGCAACTTGCTGGAGATGAGCAGCATCCTGAAGCAGCAGATACATCAGGATTTCAGGTGGGATTGAAGTGATATATTAGTCATTTGGTACGCTGTCATCTGTCCTTTGATAAGCAGTCATCTGCATGCACAAATACAAATCCATTTTTCTTTTTTCTTTTTTCCTTGGTGTTGGTGGTTTGGGTGGTGTGGTTGAGGGGGGAGGGGTTTGGTGGGGGTCGATAAACACATCCAATGTCTTGAGCTGCTGCAGGACATTTCGGTGAATTTGGGAATTCATTTCCCCCTTCATGGTGATAAACAGTCTATGCACTACCACAAATCAAAACCCCTGGGATGTTTTGGTGTTGGCGCGCTGTGCGGTTTTTACGCCGCACATACATGCTAAGTACTCTTCCCTAAAAACTCAATTTTGTTTCGTCAATCCCACCATGTTCTCAGTAACATTGAAGATTGCTAAGCTGCTCTTCTGCAACCATCAAGCATGAAACAATGTTCCTTTGGAGCGTGGCAGTGGGATTTTGCCGTGGACATCCTGCCTTTTCAGTGACTTCAACTCAGAAACAGGTGTTTGCCAGTTCCAGCCTCTCCATGTTACTTATGGGATCATTCTTCACTTCCCTGAGGATTCTGTGTTGTGTCTTTGAATTCATCGTGGCGGGATATCTGCTTCTAGGAAGAGTAGCCACAGTCCTAAACTGCCTCCATTTTTAGCTTCAACTTTGTCTAATTGCGGACTAATGAAAGCCAGTCTTATGCAGATCAACTACCTGTGGTCGGGTTAGGATGTTTTCGGATGTTTTCGGATGTTTTCATGGACTTTCTTTTTCCCCGGCCGAGCAGATCCCTCTTGTGAAGTGCAACATGCTTGACTGTCTTTTATTAATAAAAGTTGTTTTAAACCACACTTCCAAACACCTCCTGGGGTCATAACGGAGCTCTGGCTGCACAAAAACTATTAAATCCCTTTTGCTTTCGTTGAGTAGTTTGTGGGTTTGATTATTTTGTTACTTTACCACTGTAAATATTTAATATGCAGCTTCAATGAATACACACACACATACACATACACACAGTATAATTGTTTGTTTTCAGCCAAAGTACATTTTCAAGTTTTTTAATGTGACTTACACAAAACTCCAATCAAATTTAATGGGAAACTTAAAGTTAATTCCTAAGGGTTTACAAACTATTCTTTCACCTTTCACATTCCACATAGTCTTCTCCAACTGTCAGCACACACACACATACATACACAAATCTACATTACCTGCAGTACAGAATAAATTGAATCACATGTGCTGAGGCTTTTTTTCAATATGCACATATCACATCCTTCTGCTCCTGAGAGAAATGAAGAGACTTGTGACAAATACGGAGAAGCATATAGATAATGAGAAATTCTGAGAGCAAAGTGGAGGAACCGGGCAGTAAGTATTAGAGACGAAGAAGGCGGGAGAGGCCAGATTATGGGGGTATATCTCCAGACCAACATAATTACCCATCATCCACTTCTGTAATACTTTTCTTATCGGCAGGCTATTCACAGACAAGAGGTGCAGAAGCTTCAAGAAAAGCTGATTCAAGCTTCTCACTAACCTTTTCTCTGCTTGCCAGCTCACAGTGGAACATGTTAGATAGATGGAAGAAGAAGAGGGTAACATTTAAGAATGAGAGCCAAAGCCGAATGAAGGTAGCGAAGGGAAAAGTGAGGGAGCGATAATGACAGAGCGATGTGAACAAAAATAGAAAAAATATGCCTGCGAGCAGAGATCATTACAGTCTAAGAAGATTCACAGCTAAACTAACCCAGCATTGAATGGCCCCCCAAGGATAAAAACCTACCCAATGTGACAATGTGAAAATGTGTGACAGTGATAAATGTTTTAAAGCTTGTGCAGTGCTGTCTGAAGATGATGCCCAGCAGATTTCACGACCACTGAAGGAAGTTTCCAGGGGAAATTTGTTTTTCCATCCTGGAACTATATTAATAAAAAAAAGTCTGTTGCAGCACCACTGATGTCTCTGTTGTCAATACACAGGGTAGATATGGTAAAATTCACATTCAAAATAATTAATTAATTCCTCAAGTAATTAATAAAATAAATAAAAAATGTTCATCACTATGAGATGATACAAGATCAAAGCTATGTAAAGTATATCAAAGATCAAAGTATAATACGCTTGCCCTAAACCTAACCCAGAAACTTAACCCTGCTCTATTCCCTCAACCTAAATATTAGTTGTGATGCATAAACCTACCAAGAGAAACTGAAAGTAACTAAGCCCAAACCTTTTCATTTTAACCAATTCCACCTTCACAAGTCAAACGTCTTTGGTCCTCCCAAAGAGCAATCTATTTTTAGTTAATTTTAGTACATATAATAATGCTGTGAAACTCAAACATAAGAAGTAAATCTGCAAAGTGCCACTTTTAGTCTCTTAATGAATTACATTTAAAGATTTCTCTCAATGTGTTTTTGTTCAATAAACCTCAGCAGCGGACTTGTTTATATGAGATATCCCAACTTATTTCTCAGTGCACTGTAGTTATTTAGTTATGTTTATACATTTCATTTTGTTATATATCCTGTGTTTGTACTGTAAATTTACAGTACAAACACAGGATATATAACAAAATTTATAAATAATAACAAGAGGACAGTATCTAAAAGCTTTCACAAAAGCTTTTAGATACTGTCCTCTTATTATTATTATTATCTTATTCATGTATAACATGCTCACTATCAGTTTTATACATTTTATACAGCAAAAAGTGTTGTGTAGTGGGTTTGAACAACTTTTTGTAATGTCATACCAAGTTTACTTGTTAAGGCTGTCATTTGTTTGTCAGTGAAAGCTTCAGAAATTATGTTTGAAATTATGTTTTTCAAAGTTGATGTGCTTCTTAAAAGTGCCCCGGTCCTCAAAGTAGAGGCATTTGACGGGAAACAGAATAGGAACAAAGATAAACAGTGGGTGGAGATGTACAAAGTGAGAAAAGATGTAGAGGAAATGAAGGGGAAATAATGCGGTGGACAAAGACAGACCAGTAAAAAAAAAACAAGAGGAATGGAGGAAAGAAAAGTGAAACTTATTTGGCAGATAAGAGTTAAACAAAGGTTTTCTTTCCATCCCAGAAAATATTATTTTCTGTTTTGTGGCTCTGTTTTTAGCATCTATTCTCAAAGCTGAGCATTCTTTTTTGTTTTTTGCCATGAAATAAACCATTAATTTTGGACTGGAACCCATCCTGAAGTCCTGTATCTGGATCCATCTTCCCACAGAAAACATGGAATAAACAGGAATAAAGGTTTGGTGCAAACAGGAGGAAAAATTGCAAGAATGGGTAAAGAACAAAGACACGAAAAATAGACAAAGATGTTTGAGTGTCATACAGAATGAATGAGGTTACAGCTGTAGAAGTTACTGCTTTATATTATTCATAAGTTTGGCGAGATTGAGGTTTTTATGAGCAACAATTCTAGTCAAGTGGGTGTAAAATTGATTTCTAAAGTGCACGTATTTTGAAAAATTGAGGACTTTATTCCCAAAATACATCCATCTTACGTCACAAGCTGATATATTTTTGTTTGCTTAATTTCTAAACACAGGTGCCATTAAAATGCAGCCTCTGTCCTCATAGCAAATAAAGTCCACACGTTTAGTGTTTGTGCCAGGGACCACGACTCTATCAGAGCAGCTGGACACTCAAAGTGAACCAGATTGAAATCTTAATAGTTTCCTCTTTCTTTAATAACACAAGCAGCTGTTCTGTCATGCAGACTAAACTCACAGGAGAACCAGAGGACCACAGCATCTCATTTTACATTCTGCTCTTGCTTTTCTTCGCAGTCTCGTGGCAGTTTGTCAAATCTTGAAGCAGTTTTTTTATTGATTTTTGGAAATTGTGTCATAGGGCACAATTTTTTATTTCATTTACTGGCCAAAAAAAAGTGCACATAAGGGAATTTAGTCTTTCTAAACAGTGAAAGGACATAGGTTGGTGGAAGAGTGGAAAAAAGTCTGTACCTGGAGCAATGACATAGGGGTCGTGACATTTCCAACAGGCTCAGGATTTACTTAAGGTGGTGATTGGCAGTACATGCCAATGAATGACTTTTGACCTTGCTGAATTGTAGCTGGAAAACATCAACAGTGTCTGGGTCTTTATCTGTTACTCAGTTCAATGTAAATTCTGATCAGATCAATATTCAATCAGTCACTCAATAAAAACCTCATTGTATAGCATTTTTCATCCAAGTGTGTGACTCAAAGTGCTTTACTGCTTTAACAAGAATAAGCATTTTGGTGGTAGACATTGATTTGTTGTGCTGTCTGTACATCATCCATGTGACTTGGATGAAGTTTCCTCAGTTCATCCGTCACTCATCCATCTTCTACCACTTATCAGGAGCTGGGTTAATGGGGCACCATTCAGAGCAGAGATCCTCCAGACCCCCCTCTCTCTAGTCACCTTTCCTGGGGACATTAGCTCTGCCTTTTGGAAAGCCCTCTTTCCAGCATGACATGTCTGAAGCACCTCTCTATGCAGGTATCTTGATGACATCCTGACCAAATGCCTGAAGACCATCATCTGGTTCCTATAAATATATAGAAGCAGTAACTTCCTGTAGACCAGAACACAAGCTTTGTGGAGGTGTTGACAATTGAGGTATTTGAGGGTGTCTCCTACAAATGTATTAGTCATAGCAATAAACAAATTCAATTGTTTCCCTCTAGGTACACAAGAAAGCTGAATTTTTGTCAGGTTTGACCAGTCCTTTTATTGCCTTTGATATTTAGCTGCTCATTACATGCAATACAGATAAGCTGGCTGTGTCTATGACCGCACACATGCAGGGCATACCAGATTCACTCAATGTCTGTCACTACTCTCCAGGCTTTATTTCAGAGGTTCATCCATGATATAGCCACAAAGCCTAGTTATGTGAGATGGAGCAGTTGCTCATGGCAAAAATCAACTTTTTCCTAATTTTTTCCCCACTATTGGCCCACCTCTACGTATGAGTACGTAAAATGAGCCCAGCCACCCTTTGAGGTAAGATGATATTGGCAGCATGTATTCAAAGTCTCATTTTTTTCATCAGCAGTGATTTCAGTCATAGCAGTTCATGTCCTTAGGTGGGGGTTGGAATGTTAATTGGTAAAGTGACGACTTGCCTTTCAGTTTAGCTCCCTTTACACCAACGGCCTGGTAAAGCATCTGCATCACTGTGGAAGCTGCTACCATCCACCCGTCAATCGCCCCACTTGCACTTGTGAAAGTAGATTATAATGCAATGGTCTTTTAGATCTTAGATATTAGACTTGTTGATCCATCATTGACACTGTCTGTGCTGTCAGAATTGTCTATTTTTTACTCACAAGAAAAGATATTTTGTTTTTACACTTACACTAAAATTATGCATCAGCTCTTCAGCGGATATGTAGAAAAAACATGGAAAAGGGCCATCAAGTAGATTATCATAAAGTTAAACCCTTTTAAAGGGATTTTGGCTGTTTTTGGAAAAACATTTAAGATACACTGACTTAAACCTAAAGTTTAAATATACTTCGATTAAACAGAAATCGTGCCTCAACACTCAAATCAATGCTGCTTTTTCTTTCTTTTTTTGACATTTTCCTTCCCTACCTTTTTTCAGTATCGAGGAACATTTTACACCATTATTAGGGTTGCCATAGTACTACATGTAGTTATTTTTTAAAAATCATACAGTAATGTAGTTTAACAGCAAACTACTAAGACGTTCTTCTGTATGTTATGAGTTGCATGTTGCCATCAAATTACATGGGTCAAATCACAACACTTTATGCAGACTATAGAAGAATTATTACCCGTCAGAGCCCCTCTCCTATTACTGGAAGTAATTTCATTCAGTTCTAATAAAAGAATGCCATTAAGTGAAATTTTAACACCCTCATGAACAATTATAATGCAGTATGAGAGTGTTTTACTATGCTTACAAAAAGGTTCTGTATCATCACTCAAAGCTTTCAACTTATTGTCTGAAAAGTTAATGACTTGTCAGATGTTATAGATTATGTGCTAAGTGAAGTGAAATGCATAATAATGGTCCATTAATGAGTCGTATTCTTTTTAAGTTGGGCTGCGTTGTCGCTTGGTTGGTTCAGTGTGAGATACAAACCACAACGCTTGTCATCCATAAATGATTTGCAGCAATCTAATCCTCAAAAAGATATACTTGTGTTTGTTTATGGTGCTAAACCAACTCCAGTGGATTCCAGTGGGATTCTAACAGGTTACAGGTCGCAATGGAAAAACACAACATGCTTGAAGTGAGTGGCCTTTATCAGAGAATGACTTGATAAACTGAGCTTGAGTTTGAGTTTGAGATTAGTGAATCTAACCGTGAAGTTTCGCGTGCCATCTGTCCTGCAGATATGCAGTACATATCACGCTTATTTTATTTTCTAATATTGCATGCTGATGAAAATGTGAATGCAAGTAAATAAGTTGTGTCCCTTTAAATGTTTTATTAGTTTTAATTTAATGCACCAATGGGACATACTGCTGCAAGACAAAGCAAGTTTACATGTTTTCTGCTTTAATTTGTTGTTAACTGATCTTTAACTCACATTTACAGAACATAATTTGTTAAACATACGTTTGCAGAACACGTTAACTGGGAGCAAACACGCCGCTGTATGAATGAGCAACAAATCCTACACGAAAAGGTGAAGCATCAAGCTCCTCCCACATTGAACGCAGTCATGTCAAATGTGGCATTAAGGGGTCAGAGTTGGGATTAGTCACCACTGAGTCCTCATGACTGTGTGTTTGGTAAAAATATGTACACATAAACATACCCTGCTAGTGATACAGGATCCCATTGTTTGTAACACCAAAAAAATGCACCCAGCATTGTTTCATTTTATTTAAACATCTAAGCACACTATTACACGGATACCAGCATGCCTGCAGGCTGCTGGATCAGCAGGTTGAATACTCCAACAGGAGTGAATATTTCTAGCATCTTGAACACACAGCTGAAAGCGGCAGTCAGGCTGTGTATGTTATAACCGCGTAAGATCATGGTAGATGTAGGGTTGTGATTAAATCAAGAACGTATGTAAATTTGTAATTTGTAATAAATCTAGTCTGGAGCTTAGGAGATAAATGGTCATCTCCCAATAGGTATGTTGGTGGATTGAGCTCTGGTTCCCCAAATCTACATACTGAAGTGTCCTTGACCAAGAGACTAAACCACTTTTTCCACCAGATGTCTTAACTGTAATATAATTTTGTTTATGATGGAATAAAATAATGCCAGAGACAAAAAAAACACTTTAGATGAAGTCTGTTTGCAAATCCATTTAGTATACTACTGTGCACTTTTTTTTCAAATTCTTGTTAAATAACAGTTTAATATCACATATTATTAATTTAATTTTCCCTCCATTTTCTACACCCATTTTATCCTTTGGATGGCCACGGGGGTCTGCCGGAGCCTATCTTAGCTCCTTTCAGGCAAGGGCACGGGCACGGGCACGGGCACGGGGAGAATATGCAAACTCCACACAGAGAGGCTCCTGCTGGGCCGGGAATCAAACCAGGAACCTTCTTGCTGTGCGGCAACAGTGCTAAACACTAACCCACTGTGTTGCCTAACTTAATTTTAAGACCTTTAAATCCTTAATATTGAAAAAAAGAATAAGAACACTATCACCGAATTGACTCAGGTTACTGAAGCCCTGCAGGGACTCAAACACAAAGTCACAAGACCAGATCAGTAACATCTGGTCTCCCCTCTGCTGGTGTCTGCCAGGAAACAGACAGACGACAGCTATGAATCACAGCTGGTTTCATACGAAATTAGTATTCTCCTGTCAGAAAACATCCGTTGCTTTTCCAGAGTAATTTAGAGGGGATTTCTTTTTCCTTTGTCTTTGAGGCCTTTCTGCTTCATTAGCTATTTCCTGAAGAGCCTGATATGAAAGACCAGAAACAGAAACGAGATGACAGGGTACCAAGGTCACGAGTCCAGTGAGATGAAACATTCACGTTTGTGCTCACCAACCTGAAAACTTGATTGCATGACAAATATCTTGTTTTACTATTAAATGTCTTCAGTGTGCACACGTACCGCCTGTGCTCCCAGGGTTTATGCACAGTGAATGCAGATTGTTTGTATTTCTGGTCACTTTGCCCTCTAGCTTCCTAACCACAGAACGGTGTATTTATGTACACACATAATAACATTTATTCCATAACTCCTAAACTGACCTGGTCAATCGACCCCATAATGAACATTTTAGAGACAATGACATGTCGCAGTTGGGTCAGAAAATTATATGAATGATCCGAGTAGATTTAAAAGTGGTTAAATCAGACTTGTACTCGTGACACCCTGATGGTTTTTGAAGAGCCTTTGGGTTTTTAGTCAGTCATTCTATCCTTCTGTGCATCACAAATATAACCTATCGTCTTACTTCACACAAACTATGTCAACTCTCCTCTTTTGCCGCAACAGCCATGTTGCACCTTAATCTGAATATATACTTATATTTATTATTGCACTGCTATGCTCTGTTCTAGCAAACTAAAATAGTTTATTATGCGTTGCCATGGTGAATCATGATACCGGAGCTCCATGATGGCTTTTTATTGTCACAGTTGCTCAGAGTTTCTTAACTCAGAGTTTGTTGACTCTGAGTTTGTTTTCTGACTATGAGTTTGTTTTCTGATTCCGTGTTTTTTTTCTGACTCCGAGTTTGTTTTCTGATTCCGAGTTTGTTTTGTGACTCAGAGTTTGTTTTCTGATTCCGAGTTTGTTTTCTGACTCCGAGTTTGTTTTCTGACTCCGAGTTTGTTTTCTGACTCCGAGTTTGTTTTCTGGCTCCGAGTTTGTTTTCTGACTCCGAATTTGTTTTCTGATTCCGAGTTTGTTTTGTGACTCAGAGTTTGTTTTCTGATTCCGAGTTTGTTTTCTGACTCCGAGTTTGTTTTCTGACTCCGAGTTTGTTTTCTGACTCCGAGTTTGTTTTCTGACTCCGAGTTTGTTTTCTGACTATGAATTTGTTTTCTGACTATGAATTTGTTTTCTGACTCCGAGTTTGTTTTCTGACTCAGAGTTTGTTTTCTGACTCAGAGTTTGTTTTCTGATTCCGAGTTTGTTTTCTGACTCAGAGTTTGTTAAACCTCCTTTGTGAAACAGGCCCAGGTGTCATGATGTCAAGAGCATGGCTAAAAAAAACAGACCTGTTTATTTTCATTTTGAGTGTGCTGTTTAGGTATTTAGCTTTAAAAGTTTGAACGGTTTGTCCTGGTAACGTGTTTTATTTAAAGTTACACTTTGGTGAAAAACCATTTGATAGCGTTGGTGTTCATGACACACAACCAGGACAAGAAATCAGCATATTAGCTTGTATTGGCTTTCAAATATGTTTTTTTTTTGTTTGCTTGTTTGTTTTTATGTTTTTCCTTGTTTTATGATAATTTTATCCTTCCTCTGTTTTATGTTTAATTTGTGTTTTTTATGTGTGGCTGTCATGAAGCATTTTCTGGCTTCTAATGTGTGAAAAGTTCAGTATAAATAAACATTTCTTAGTCATGAAAAAAAAATAAAATGGGTATAAAACAAACAAATACATAAATATATACTTCTGTTAGAATCCCTGAAATTGTCTGTGTTTTTCCACATGTATTAATATAGAATTAATTCAAGAATGAATCATGAAGACTCATTATATTTAGCCTGTTTTAGGTTTTTGACATTTTGAGGTCACATTTGAGATCAAGTTAATCTGCAATCGGTATAACTGCTGTTCTGACTGTCAAAAGTTTACAATTAAGTTCAATATTGTAAGCCCGATTAAACTGCAGTAGTTGCCAAATTACCAAAAAAAAATGAAACAAAATTTATAGGATTCCATTTGATCCATTTGATTAAAAATCTGAAATATTTCAAATGTTCTTTTTACAAAAATAGAGGTAGTGAGAACTTTTAGTCCCCCGAGTGATTTTTGTCTTCAAACCAGTTCTGAGCACTTTTCTTAAAGGACTCACTGAGCAGGGTTTGTCTCTTTAACACTTGATTAAGAGACTCCTCCTAAATCCTTGTTAAAAAGTTATCAAGTCATCAAACCCAACAGTAAAGAAATCAGCCCAGAACTCAGAGGTTACTGGATGCTCACCTGGAACGGGAAGGCTGCACTCCCATTTCCAAGTGTGATTCTCTAACATCCAAGAGCAACACGCAATTTGGACGACCCTGAAGAATTTTTGAGTTCCTAACTTATGGAAAAGTGTCTGTTGTAAGTCACAGAGGGTACACTATTAATTGTACCAGGGATAACCAGTTTTTCCACAAGACTGGATTAACGTTTCTCTTCAACCAGCAGCCACTTTCACCCACTTTGTGACACTATAAAATTCAAAGCTGTGCAGAGTCATTTTTACGCCCGTATCCCTCAAAGGTTGTAGAAGCATCTGCTCCTGTGATGCACAGCAGTAGGTTATTTCACTTTGTCAGTTAAATCAGCTACTGGAACTTGTTTGGAAGGAAAATGATTTTTCCAGGATGTGACGGTGTATTGCTTTGGGTTTAGTGCAGTGAGGAAAATCTTCTCATATGGGATTTCTGGGATTAAACTGGATCAAACTATGGGCTGTGTGTATTTGTGTGTGTATGGTTTGTGGGGGGTTTCCTCATATTTTCAACAAATGCACCAATCTGTTATGTTAATCTGTATATTTGTAATGTGCATGCTTGAAGGTCACTGATTAAACTGTGTGACAAAGGGACAAAAAGATTGAGAACAAAAAGAAAAAGTGGTGTATTTTCTCTTGAACACTTGAATATCAAGAATCTCAGATTCAACTATAAAAGCGTGAACATGTGACCTGCCATCACCTTCCCTATTTCCTTCCTGTTTAAAGGAACTTTTCTTAACCAGATTTCTCCCAGGTCTTAACCAGTCTAGGTGTGTGTGAAGTGAGTTTTTGAGTGGTGTAGAGGATAGTGCTCATCTTCCATCCTTCTGTTTATTACAAAGTCACAGTCCTCCATCATGACTGTTCATTTGTCTCTCATTGCTGTGCCACCTCGCATTTCCCCCCGAGGTAACTGTATTGGCGTTTGCTGAAGAGATGCAAAGCACGTTTCCACTTACACAGCGATACACTTCTCAGCATTCAGCCCACGTATGTTGCTCCCTCGATGCTGCTAATTCTGATTCACAGCTGCACCGGTAACACCGGCCGACCCCTCGGGCCACCTTAAACCTGCCTTCCCTCACCCTATCAGAGCTTTACCCCTCATGCTTCGTCCTCAGTCTCTCTCATTCAGCATGTCACTCACTGTAACCAGGTACTGACACAAAATGTTAAGCTTAGTTCTCCTGGATAGAGAAAAAAAACACAACACTTTTGCAATATTTGTTTTTTTTTTTAGATTGAATTTCATGCAGACTATTAAAGCTGTTTCTTAACTTATTTTAATGGTTGTTTGGGGGTGTTCTAGTGATGTGGTTGCCATAACAACTTTGATTTGTGGATGACTTTTTGAAGTTTATAAAGTCAGTTTAAAATAAATGGGTGAATGTACATGATATACAATAGCAAGAGAGCTGGTTAATTACCTGGTTGGAGTGAACTAGTTTTATGATAATTGAGGAAAAAAATGATATATGGATAAAGTTATTCACCTCTCCAACATGTTTGTATCTGCGTAAGTCCGATGTAATCAAAGGATTGATTTGCTATGTGCCACAATATAAAACCTTAACTTGAGATGTTAAATCCTCTAAGTCATTTTTTAAAAATTTCTTTTACTAATGCATTTGTTTAATTATTGATCTATATAGATTATTTCATATGCATGTTTTTGTTTTTTTTTAATAGCCAGGCTTTGGCACAGCTTGAATGTTCCCATTAAACATGAGTCCGACATCAGCGGTCTACCCTCACTTTCTCCAAGCAGGCAGGGGGATGAAGTATATCCCAGCTGTCACTGGGATGACAGTTTAATTTTATGTTTTAGGTACTTTTCTGTCAAAGTAAGCCTGAATGACTCCAGGAGGACCATTTGCAGTGAGATTAGACTGTTGACTTGTCATAAAAATTGTGCCACCAATCTTTGTTTCTTCAGATTTCTGAAATGTCTAATACTCTTTACATTCAAGCCCCACCCCACCCCCAAAACACATACACTAGCATCTTTAACACCTGAGTTTGTTTTTTTTTTCTCGAATCAGAAAGAAGTATGTGGGTATGTTCATTTCACATTTTTACTTTTAAAACCAACTGTCCGGGAGTACCACAGAGTATAACCTGGACAGGTCACCATTCCATTGCATTACATATGTGTGCATACATATATCTTACCTGTAGTGTGCTGGGACAGGCTTCAGCGGACCCCCGTGACCCTGCATTGGATTAAGTGAGTATAGAAAATAGATGGATAAACGTTTCCAGATTGATGTGAAGCAACAACTGCTCGTGTAAAAGCAGTTTTCTTTATTTTGGCCCTGAGAGGTCACAGCCCTGCATGTTTTAGATATCTCCGTGCTTAAAAAAAAAACATTTGGTGGAAAGGAATCAGCTTGTCACCACAGTCTACACAAAACTGTGAATGAGCCATTCATTTGAATCAGATGTGCTGGAGCAGGGAAAATAACTAGATAAAAGAATGCAGGGCAGTGGCTCCCACGGTCTGGAATTGAGGATTACTGAGACCATTGGTCTTTCCCAAGCACCGACCACATAACTTCCAGGTTGAGGCTCGTGCAAAACTAAGATTTGTTGCAGTTCCTCCACTGGCTGCTAGAGGCTGACAGCAAAGTAAGTAGATTGACCTCCAAGTTAAAATGTCTACCTTTAGACAAGAAATAAACTTATTTGCAGCCTGGTTCAAAAAAACTATTTGATTACAATTGTTTGATTTCACATCCATGTCAACTCCGAGGGGAGTGAATTTTTTTTGTACCACACCAGGAGAGTTTGTATTGTATGTATTTCTAGTATGACTGATTGACAGTCGGCTCAGCCAATGGTTAGCCACTATCCCACATCCATAACCGTCATGCTGCCATGCTTAGCCTGGCAACGAGCCGTTCGTTCTTACCCGGTGTCAACTAAATGTGAGTAATTTTTCATTTTGGGTCAAGTCAACATAGAATGGTATATTCTGCTGTAAACATCTGCCAGTAACTCTGGGAGCTGGGAGCAAAGATAACCTTGATTGACATACGGTGGGCGTGTTCCCGTCAGCATCCTGAGCTACATGGCTGCACCCGGAATGAAGAAAAAAAAGCTTCAGAACCGCTCTTTAGAGCCAGTGGGTCACGTAACTTAATGCTCCATCCATTTTACAGTCTATGGTATTTCCCTCTAGAGGCCTGCACAGCTGCAGATAATCAGTTAAACAAGGGTTGATCATTAGAAGGACCTGTCTGCAATTTATACTTTATAAATCTTTCGGATGCAGAAAGAGGGCACAGAGTATTCCTCCACTTAATATTATTCACCTATTTTACTTTTGGACCCATTTCTACTGAATAATAGTGCACTGAAAACAAATTGTTCCTTGTAATCTCAGGTTGTATTTTATGATTTGTTTTCAGGCACATGGGGGCGGGTGGGGTGGGGGTGTCTGTTGACTGGATGTGCTTTTTTTCATGTGTTTTGGAAAAGACACAACGGAGGGGCGTCATTTGCCTAATTGGCATAAATCCAACTCACTGTCAGACCTCATGGACGCAAATCCAGACGGATGTGAGTTGACAATCTAATCAGATCAGTCGTCTTTCACCCTTGCTGCTTCAGGACCTTACGTGTGCTGTAACTTCACATAATTATGATCTATAGACGGACATACATCATAGATAGCTTTAACTGTTACGTGTGTGTCTTATTTCAATTCCTTGCTCAAACCCTGTCCCGCCCAACCCTCCCCGTATCCCTCTGCCGTCAGTCATCCTCGTGAGCCCACGGCCGCCTCCAACCGGCGGGAAGTACGCGCAGGATTCCGTGGCTGAGCATCAAACTTTAAGCGTGCGTTCAGCGTACTCAGCTGCCGCAGCGATAACGGGAACGGGGGCAGAGGGATGGAGCGGATGGTTTAACCGGACCGAGGAGAAAATCTGACTGAGGATGCGTCGCGGAGCCTCCACGAGGATGCTCTGCACCGGTGGGCTGTTTTTCTATCCCTGAAAATACCCAGCATGCAGAACCTGCAGTCTCCTCCTACAAAAAAAGAGAACTCAGCTCGTTAAAAATGAGCTTTAACAATCGCTAAAAGGTCGTCAATTACCTTCATGGTTACATGTCACCTCTCAAAATATATGTACGGGTGTTCTGTTGACATGATACGTTTATAGTGAAAGGAACTGGACACCGCCCGGGCGACTTCTTTATGGGGCGATTTTATGGATTTTCGACCCTTTGGACTAGGAATACAGGGATGTTCCGAAAGTAAATTTGCGTTTCCCTGAACGGGTCGCAAACGCTGCGTTCCTTTGGGAAATACACGCGAAGCCCGAATCCGCTCGACGGTTACCTGGATAAGAGAGCGTTATTTCTGCTCAAGGACACCCTCCTTGTTGGTGTTAGTTTCTTCACCAAAGCCTGTTTGGGGTTGAAGGGACACAAAGGAGCAGGGAACGAATTTCTGCGGCACTTTCTCTACCTCATGTCGCTTTGGACACCTCTCCGGGGACTGTACACCAGTGACACAGCATTTGCTCTGCTGGAGTGGCGTTAATTTGGGTGAGTGTGGCACAAAAGAGTTTTTCATCCGTGTGCCCCCTTCTATACACTCATCTTTCCCTTTTTAGAGTCTGTGCGGGTGAAAGCCTTTTTCTTTGCTTTGCATGCAGAGACCGCCGGTAGGTGATTTTCGGCTCTCCCGCTTTTTGGTTTGCATTTGTGACATTTGCGCGCACCTCTACTGTGGCAGTTCCACTTTTGGCGCTGCCCGAACCCACAAACGCACCGATTCGCACATTCCCGCCTATTCAGCCTCGGGAAAAAACTGCCAAGATACCCCGTCTCCTATCTGGATGTGGAAAACAGTCGCACGGGAGAGCGGACCAAGAGTTGGAGTAAACCGTTGAGCTTGTGTTCTAAAATCTCTCGGGGGTTTCTTGTTGTGATTTAACTGCTCCATCATTGGGGCACAAGAAGAGGGGATTCTTTTGTGGAGATTTTTTTGCAGAGGAGCTGGAGATCGATGAAGGTAAGGCTGATTGATCGGATGTTAATAATGCAGGGTGTGTGAGATGGCGGAAGATGCTCTGTGGGATCGAGCTCTGCTATGCAGTAGGGTTTTTTCCCTCCCCACCAGGCGCACAGTGGTGCCAACAGTAGTTTTATTCTTAGTTTCCAGGAAATGAATCATCACTGTAATCTGATTAGGCTCTGCCATAACCCCGCTCAGTGTTTACTGCTCCTTTTTGTGCTGTAGTAGACTCGGGTGCAGACAATTTATCCAAAATCTTCCAGGGTTCTAGAGTCTGCGCTAACGGTAAAATGGTGATTGTGTTGTTGGCCAAGCTTTCTTAGGCACTTGTAAGCCTTCAAATGACAAGCCCTGCCGCGCCTGTGCGGGGACGTGCAGAACGCATTCTGCCTCCGTTCGCGCGCGCATGCACGAGTGCGAGCTCAGCAATGGAATCCATTTCGGGGAGTGGGGGTGGGGTGGGGGCTCTTCTACATCTTTTTCTGAAGATGCCTCATCACACCACTCTAGCTGACTGGCGTTACAGCCGCATCTATTATGCAGGAGGTCAGAAGATGATAACACAGGAATGGAGCAGGGAGGTGGCAGGCGGAGGGGAAGATTGGTCAAAGTGGAAGATGATGAAGGTCTGTAGAGGACAAGCAGGAAAAAGGTGCACAGACTATGTAATGTTGAAAGAGGAATTCAAAAAAAGGATGAGGGCGGAGGAAATTTCTGTGGAGCACAGTTGGTAGAAGAGGTGTAGAGGGGCTGGAAAATGAAGGAGGAATGGGGGGATTGCAGAAGGATGAGAATGCTAATTGGTAAAAAAAAAAAAAAAAAGTTGAGCATGAACCAAAACGTTAGTTTTAGCACAGTTGATCAAGCTTAAACTGCCTAGCTCCATGCTGTAAAAATAGCTGTTCTGTCAGTCGTTTTGTGCAAACATGACATCCCAGAGAAACACAAAACACACAATAGTACTAAATGATGACAAATACTGTGTTTAGAAAGGAAAATTAAACTAACACAGACATGGCTTGGTAACAAAATCTTGTAAAGAACCAGGGAGCGTTCAGGGCAATGGGTAGCTCCATAGTGATAATGTATGTTCCCCAGAAGGAATTGAAATGGTGGTCCCTAACCACCAGGGCATGGACTGCCATCAAGCCGTGAAATATTCATGACCATGAGAGGTTCCAAAAATAACAAAGCACTTAACGACATATTGTTCTTTGTTTTGACACGAACAATGGGAAGTCCATAAATGAGCAAAGGTCACCTACTTCACTGTAACATTTATTCTTGCATGCCATGTAACAGGAGAAAGAGTTTTCCTCAAGATTCAGTCATATGTGTTAGTGATGGTAATATTGACATATAAGTAAAGCTTCTGCAGATGAAAAATAGCTGTGGTAATGACTGACTGCGTGAGTATGCTAATAAACTATGTGGTAGATGAACTGCATTTATTGCTACACAGGTTTCAGAATGTGGTGACTCTGACTTCAGTGCCAGAAATGGTCTCCGTGAAATGATAGGAGCTGAAAACATTTCAGCACCACGGAGAGCTCAGATATTGAGCATACAACTGCAGTCAGCCCTGACATGGTTTTGATGACCCAGTACCAGCACCATGGACAGATCCAAGTCAGCAGCAGCTCAGTCACTATGTTAATCTGAGCACTTTAGCAGGTGTCTTGTCAGTGGACATATTTTGTCAGTAGAGCCGCTCTTTAAATCAGTCAAGCTTAACTCATAGCTACTGACTAAAGTGTAAGGAAAAAAGCCTTCAGGGCTTCTAATTCATAGCGTGCACATCAGTTGAGATGAAAGTTGTGTGATAAGGAAAGTGTAGAAGCAGATAAAAGAACAGCAAAGTTTTTGAAATTCTAGAAAATGAAACCGATACTTTCATACTTTAAACATGAAATTTAGTTTGGTGAATTATAATCAACATTACAGATACACCATCAGTAATGAAACTTAAATTAATTAGTGCATATAATTGGTTTGGAGATTATACTTAAGTATAACAAAAGGATACTTGTATCAGCAAGTAAAACTTCCTAAAGTTCATGGATGAATAGAAAAATAAGGAATCAAGAATCAGTTTAAATCTGGGGCAAAAGAGTAGATCATGATAACTAAGACCTATCATTCATGGTACCAGGAACTTTTTTTTCTTTTTAATCTCTGTTTACATGGTAGTCTTAATCACCACAGGAGAATTTAGAATTCAATCTGATCTGTAGGCCACAGATGGGCATTGTAGCTATAGTACAAAAGAGGAAATGTACAGTTGTTGTTGCACAAATTGCCGGAGTGGCACCTTCCTGCAGGTTTATGCTGAAGTGTGGCCATATTTATGCTGTTGTGAAAAAAAAAAAACCAACAAAAAAACAGAAAATGTATAATTACCCTGGTTAATTCTTTGTTTTCACAATCACAGCTCTACTTCCTCATTTACTCTCCATCCTGCTTATTTATTTATTTATTTATTCTCTTACCAGCCTTTTAAAAGGACTGCTGCCTATATAAACAGTGACATTTCCTTCCGTGCAGCTTAGATTTAACAGATTTTAGGAGCAATGATCAGGATTAAGCTGGAGTTGCCATAGATAGAGAGATGGAAATAAGAGCCTAGTGGTACTCTACAAATCAGAAACATTCTGTTTGGGGCTAAAGTAACCATGCTCACTGTGTTCTTAACCCCTGGTGTAGGATCCTACAGCACTGCAGGGTCTTGTGGACATAAGCACCAATATGGTAGCAGAGCTGCGTAATCCTGTGCCACATATTTCACCATGGCTGTTTGCTCCTCGCTTATTGAATTCTGACAGAAAAGATCAGTTTCCCATAAAACTTTAGTTTTCCTTGTTCAAAGTCAGATATGAACTTGTAACCCTTCATCTTTGATACCAGAAAGAATCAGACATAATCTCTATATTGATATATTTTTATCCTCCCCAAAGAGATGACTGAATTAATTGTTATGAATGTATATCCTCAGTCAACACACTTTTTAGTTTTTGACTGAAATTGTGAGAGTAAAAAGGAAGAAATGCATGTACATTCTTTTGGTTAGATTTATAAAGCTATGCATATGTTTTTTTTTTTTTTTAATAAACCTTATTCTTGTTATGTTTGTGAACACACCAGAGGTGGACTGGGAGATTGACAGATTGGTGCTGTATCTGCAGTGATGTGGACTACCATTACCAATCTCATTGGTGTGGAGAGAAATGAGCCAAAAGGCAAGACTGTCTCAACCAGTCAGTTTCTGTTGCACCCTGACTTATGGTCCTGAACTGTGTGTAGTAACTGAAAGAATGAGTATGCGAATACAAGGAGCTGAAATGAGTCACCGGCAGAGTGGTCGGACTCTTCCTTAGAGATAGGAAGGGAAAGTTTGTCATCTCTGAGGGATTTGGAGTAGATTTGCTGCTCCTCCACATTGAGAGCCACTGACTGAGGTGGTTTGTGAACTGGTTAGGATGCCTCTTGCATGCCTCCCTGGGGATGTGTTACAGCTATGTCCAACCAGGAGAAGAGCCCAAGGCAGACCCAAGACATGCTGAGAAGAGATTTTTCAGCTGATCAGGGAATGCCTTGGTGTCCTCCGAGTATAGTTGGGGAAGGTGGGGGAGGGAGGGTCGGGCCTCTATGCTTAGACTTCTGTCTCCCCGACCCAAACACTGACCCAGATAAATGGAAGTTAATGTATGTATGCATGTAAATACCACATCTGCACCACAATTAGATGTGACAATGAATGTAGCACCAATAAAGAAGCACAATTTTATTAACATTTAAACTTATACACACATCACTGAAGTAGAGAAAATGAAATATGATTTTTTTCCATTTGTACAAAATAGAACAATCCTTGCTGAAAGGGAAAAAAAGGTATCAAAAGTGATACGTTCTTTAAACTAACATCAAATGACCTTTCAGAGATGATTAGAATATAAATTCTGCCTCGATTTCACCATACTTCACCATATCTATGTACATGTGGTTTTTGTGTTGTTTGTGCACTGAGCCCCTGAGGTCTGATGATGCTCTTGATAAATGTTTGGTTTTGGTTTCGTGTTAGTGTGAGATGAGTACGTACGAGGGTTGTTGAAGTTGAAGTAACGTCCTTAAATGTAAGGTGACAGTTGAGTACTATCTTTTCCATGTCTTGGTGTGACCAAAAAAAACTAAACATGATTAATGTTATTGCAAGTCTTTAGTCTTTTCTAATGGAAACCCTGTCATTATATACTGCAGTTTGTGTTAGTTGTGTTGTCCTTGGATTCATAAGGGAACCTGGTTGTCGACCTGTGAAAAATCTTCATTCTATGGCCTTAAGCTCTCACTCATAATCTTTAGATCTTCTTGTACATGGTCACCATATATGTAAAGGATTTTATTGATTTCAAAAGGCTTTCTGCTTGGTGATGTAATTATAATTATATCAATGTTTCTGTTTATGACTCTTGCCCTCTTTGTTAAATTGCGTGACCTGCCACAGATCATCTGTGAAGCCGAATGCCGTTGACAGGCTGCTGTTTCTTGCACAAAGTCTTTAAACTTTAAATATTTTCTACCTTAAGACAGCGCTACTGTTTATCAAAATAAAAAAGACAGGGAAATGTTCTTGGGTAACTGGTTGAGACTGTTCAAATAAAAAAAAGGACTTATAAAAAAGAAAAAGGTAATCTCAAGCTGATGTTTTACCCTTACTAGGGTTTGTCATATTTAGTTCTATTGTAATGTTCGTTATTTGCGTCTGTGGATTTGTTAGAAGAAAACCTGTAATTTGATTTTAATAAGGCAGTTGTCAAACAAAAAAAACGGCTATTTTACTTTTGTCATATACATATATTTATTTCAGAGAATTATAGCTTATAAAATAAAATAGGCCAATTTTTATTTAAAAGTTTTTTTATTTAAATGTGCACTTTACAGAGCTTTGACTTCAAAAATGGTACTCATGTCATACAGTATTTAAGTTTACATTTTATTATTTGAACAGCTGAGTGTTTATTCATGAACCAGGTGAAGAAACCTGTTTATTATTTATTCGTTTGATTTTACAACTGTTCAGCTGAAATAGCCATTTTCAATAAAACTACTTATGACATGTCATATTTGGCTTTGACTTTGACTGAACATTTGCTCTCACTTTGCGGAAAGAAAATATCAGGATATATATTGTATATCAGTATTCAGGCCAAATATATCAGGATGTGACTTGCTATATATATATATATATATATATATATATATATATATATATATATATATATATATATATATATATATACATACACACACACACACACACACACACACACACACACACACACCCACACACACTGTCTTCGTACACCAATAAACAAGACTCAGGCTGACTTCCAGAAGCAATGACTTTCCAGGAGGTCCAACGGAAGCATCACGTACAGGAGAAATGTCAAAGCCAAGCCTGAGTATGACGACAGACTTAATCGTGTTAATGCAGCTGGAGTGATGTGCTGATTCGTGGCAACTGGTTTCTCATGTAGAGCATTACAATGTGCTTTACGTCCCATTAGCAGAGAAAAAGACAGCACTTCTCCACCTCCACACTTTCTTTCTACTTTGATGCATTTCCCTTTTTCTCTTACGTATGACACGTTTGATGTGTGCAGAGCTTCAGTGCTGTCTGTCCCAGAAGGAAAAATGCAGCAGCAATGTTGCAAATGTGATCCATCAAAAAGGGTCTGGATACTAATGGCAGGAGGTTATGTCTGCAGGTTGGCTGCTGCCGTTATTTGACCACTTTTTGGCTTTACAAAAAAAAAAGAATAAGAGCTAAATCACATAAGCTGTAACCCATGTTTAAAAACAGGTCTTATGTATTTGAAATTTCATCTGGCTTTTTTGTTTTTACAAATAAAACTATAATTGAAAGTGCTGTTTTGACTAATGTCTCACATCAGATGTGTATTTGCTGTTAACTTTCTTTACAGCTAAAAAGAAAGAACAACAGTTTTTGACACACTGAATGTTTTGTAAGCCAAGTTTCTGCTCTGAGTTTAGTGGTGTCTTAGTCTGCCATGCAGAAATGTTTACTTTGATCTTTAAATGTAATTCAGGCTGCTTTCTTCGGGGGCCAGTGAGTGTTACTCGATACTCGTGAGGGAATGTTATGTAATGACCCCTTACTCCAATGACAGATGAGCAGGTGAGAGGCCATCGCAAATATCCAGATCATAACGATTTTATGTTGTAGTGGAAATTCTGCACCCTGTCTGAAAGTAGAATTAATCTGTAGCTTAATCTCCTGGCCCAGAGCTATACCTCCAATCCCTCCATCTATCCACCCATCTGTCTCCTCTTCCATCTGTCTGTCCAACCAGGCGGCTCACTTGCCTTTCCTAAACCCCCTTACTAGTTGGCATTGTGTCCTTCATATCCTGTCTTGTTGCAGGTGTTTATACCCAATACATTTAAATGAAATGCCATGACAAGTATCTGTCTCACTCTGCAGCCCCCAGGAGCTTTTCCTTATCAGCAAACTTCATTTCATGTCCACTCTTGCTTGCTCTAGAAATATTGCATGAGGTGTCTACTTCTTTATATATTATTTTCATTTCTTTTTTCATGTATCTATTCAACTATGATGCATTAATAGTGAGTAAGAGGAACATTATGACCACCTGTACAACAGCAGCAGGAATTTAAGGTTAGATGATGAAAGTTCTACTGGTTCATCTGTGGTTTGGTTCAATCTGAAAGTTGCATGTTGAGCCTGTGCTTGTGTGGGTTTTCCCAGGTAACCCTGTTTCCTCCCACAGTCCACAACATTCATGTTTGGTTAAATGGTGATTCTAGAATAACCATGTGAGAGTGTGGTGTCGTGTGTGCGTCGCCCTGCAAAAGGCTCTCCAGACTGGAGCTTGTGTTTAGTCTGAAGATGGCTGGGACAGGCTGCAGCAGACCCCAGGAAGAACCTGGTATAGGTAGTGGATGGGCAGAAGTGCAGTTGTAAAAAAAAATGATGAAAACTGTCATGAATTAACATATTTATTAACTTGCCATAAAATGTTATCTGATCGTTATCTAATGCTGACCTTACTGTGCACTCACCCGGGAGCTTTGCGGCAACACTTGATGGAGAGAGTTTGCGGTGCTTTTGTCTCTTGCTGACCCCTTCCTCAAACCAATAAACAACCAATCAAATGTCATGCTGCTATGTGCACACCAAAAGCTGCATGCTTTGACACACTTCCATCCCTATTTGTGCATGAGAGTTTAACTGTTTTATGAGTAATTTCAAGGTCCCACAGAAATTTCCACAGTCGACAGAGCGGCGACGTAGTAATCTAGAATAACAGTGTAGATGCTGCAGCTGAGGAATAGCGGCCGTTTTAATTGGCTTTGGCATGAACAGTTAAGGACTCAGACGTTTCTTTGAAAATTGAACAGAAGATGGCACTAAAATCATTCCTTTGCTAAGTACATGTATTTGTTGTTTGGCTCTTCTCTTGACTTGTTTCTGTCGCTCTGAAGACGTCACCTTGTTCGGTGTTCTGATTGGTTGAAGGATGAACCAGCGACCCAACTGCATGCAACGGCCTTTGCATGCAGTTGGGTCTCGGGGCCGTCATCCAAGCGTTCCTGGTGACGACTCTTGGATGGGGAGGCCTATGGATTGTTTTCAGACCCTACATCTTTCTAGATGTGGCTCTGATCTGTCAGGCTAATCAACAATCAATAGGAACATTGTTTGTAGTTGTTTCCTGTCTCTGACCCCCCAGAAATCCCAAATCTTTGTGAAATCACTAGTGTGCTTGTTAAACCTCAGACACACAGTCCTTAGATGTGATATGGTGTATGTTTAAACGCAGTCCTGCAGTGTCACATGAGTCACAACAGTGGTTTTGCATAAACTGATAACACGTCATTTGTTGTGGTGATACTGAAAACACCAGTTAAACATTCACAGTGCGGTAGGGGAAATGTATGTGAACCCTTGAAGATTAAAGCTGGTTGAGCCTCTTTTGGCAGCTGTGACTTTAAACAAGATCTTTAGTAGCTCTGGATCTGAAGGTGAACATTGACATTAGCTGAAGCATCCATGCATTTTTATGCCATTCCATATTTATAAAACCATAAATATAAACTGCACAGTTTTATAAAACTAAAACAATAATATTACAAATGTTTTATTCAGAACCAAATCTGGCTGTCTTCAATTCAGTTAATTAATTTATTTGGCTATTTATTTTTACCCATTGCTGCAGTTACCACAAGCATCTTCACGAATGAGCCACCAATGCTATGATGAGGTGTTAATTAATTCTCCTCCTCTTCCTCACCTCTCCTCCCCATGATTTGTCTCCATTTTATTTTTGCACATTCTCTGCTCAGAAGATAGTCGTGATTAAGCTTTTCAAAATAGATCACACAAATGTGACCTACATTTCTGCCCAAATAAGGGACTGCAGCTCCTTTTCTTTGTCAGACTAAAGCAGAAAATTTAGTTTGGTTTAAAAGTGATACATGAAGTACACGTGAGGCTTGCTGAGGAGTTGAAAGCCGCATAAAGCCCACCACGTAATATATGATAAGATATACACCGTTACGTAAACATACTGTACTTTAAAAGACCTTTTCTATTCTTGTAGACCTCCTAAAGTGACCACATAAACTAAGTCAATTTCTTAAACTTGAAGCTGTATTGATCGTAACAAATGTTATTTCAAAGGATATTCTCTCAATCATGTTGGGCTAAGCCATGTGTTGAAACAAAGTCAGGCCTGACATCAACTAGAAAGCCTGAACGCAAGGTTTTAGACAAAGAAACCTTCTAAATGACTCAAGTCCCCAGCAGTCTTTGCCGGGTTTATTGTTTTACAACTAGGTGTAAATAATAAGAAATTGGCGTCTCATTGGGCATGGACCCCAAAACCCAGCAGGGGTTCCCGCTGATGCGCAGCCGCCCAGGCCTGGCTATAAATAGCCATTCTCGCCCTTCTCTTGCTCTCTTACACAAACACTCTCCCTCAAAGACTCCAACACAGGCCTCTACTCCTTTGGTTGCCAAGAAACGTCAACGAAAGTCTCCTTGGCTGCAGCACTGCAATGGAAACATCCCGCAAACATTCCGACCCTTACACACCCCAATGTGAACGCCTTCAGACCGACCCAGAGATGTGGGAAGCCCAGCTGCAGTACCGACATTACATGCCCTCACCCTCACGGACACGAGGAGAGAGGGACTCACTCGTAGCCAGGACCACTGACAGAGCGTAACCATCCAGCTGTTCAGCAAACCAAGAGGAACGCTGGTCCATCTATCCAAACCATCCCTAGCAAAGCGATCCATGTAAGAGGCTGTTTTTGTGTCTGGGCAGAGAAACTTAGTTAATGAATATATATATATATATATATATATATATATATATATATATATATATATATATATATATATATATATATATCCATCCATTATCTAGTCCCGCTTACTCCATCTCCAGGTAACGGGGGTCTGTCAGAGCCTATCCCGACACATAGCAGGGGTCCACCCTGGACAGGTCGCCAGTCCATCGCAGGGCCACATACAAAGACAAACCACTGTACACACTCACATTCACACCTACGGGCAATTTAAAACTATCAATTAACCTAGTATGCATGTTTTTGGACTGTGGGAGGAAGCCGGAGTACCCGGAGGGAACCCACGCATGCACGGGGAGAACATGCAAACTCCACAAAGAAAGACCCACCGGACCTAGAATCGAACCAGGAACCTTCTTGCTGAGAGGCAACATTGCTGACCACTAAGCCTGCAAACTTTGCAAGAACCTAAATAATTTTATTTAACTATTACCGTTTTAAAATTCTGAGCCAAAACTCGAAGCGCGTATATATGTCATCACGCAAATGCGTTGGACTTTGGCAGATCCCATGAGCAGAACCTTATAAACGAGATCGTTAGGCAGGAAGATAAACGATTCCATGGAATCAAACTACCGGGAGCCGGTTCTCTGTAAGCCGGTTCTCAATTCCCATTCCTAGTACCAAGTAACAAAGAAAACATTGAAAATTAAGTCTTATGTAAGATATGTGATTAATTTAATTTGTTTGGTTGATTTGGACTTTACTAAGGCTTATAAGAAGAAGATTTGGGACCAAATTGGCACCAAGTTATCTTGTGTGATCTGTAATTTAGAGCAAACGTTATTACAAAACACCGTTACAGGATGTGGAAGAAACTGGGGCTGTTTTGAAGCTAAAACTGGGATGCATTTGTGAGCCACATGGAGATGACATCAATGTCATGAGTTGCAGTGAGTTGCTTCCCCAATAATAAACCCTGCATCACCAGTGACCTGAAAGAGCGCCTCAACAAGAAAGGAGCAAGACAGAATTATTGAGGACAGTACAAAAAGAACTTAAAAGAAAGAAGAGCAATATACTCTGACTTCAGTGCCAGAAATGGTCTCCGTGAAATGATAGGAGCTGAAAACATTTCAGCACCACGGAGAGCTCAGATATTGAGCATACAACTGCAGTCAGCCCTGACATGGTTTTGATGACCCAGTACCAGCACCATGGACAGATCCAAGTCAGCAGCAGCTCAGTCACTATGTTAATCTGAGCACTTTAGCAGGTGTCTTGTCAGTGGACATATTTTGTCAGTAGAGCCGCTCTTTAAATCAGTCAAGCTTAACTCATAGCTACTGACTAAAGTGTAAGGAAAAAAAGCCTTCAGGGCTTCTAATTCATAGCGTGCACATCAGTTGAGATGAAAGTTGTGTGATAAGGAAAGTGTAGAAGCAGATAAAAGAACAGCAAAGTTTTTGAAATTCTAGAAAATGAAACCGATACTTTCATACTTTAAACATGAAATTTAGTTTGGTGAATTATAATCAACATTACAGATACACCATCAGTAATGAAACTTAAATTAATTAGTGCATATAATTGGTTTGGAGATTATACTTAAGTATAACAAAAGGATACTTGTATCAGCAAGTAAAACTTCCTAAAGTTCATGGATGAATAGAAAAATAAGGAATCAAGAATCAGTTTAAATCTGGGGCAAAAGAGTAGATCATGATAACTAAGACCTATCATTCATGGTACCAGGAACTTTTTTTTCTTTTTAATCTCTGTTTACATGGTAGTCTTAATCACCACAGGAGAATTTAGAATTCAATCTGATCTGTAGGCCACAGATGGGCATTGTAGCTATAGTACAAAAGAGGAAATGTACAGTTGTTGTTGCACAAATTGCCGGAGTGGCACCTTCCTGCAGGTTTATGCTGAAGTGTGGCCATATTTATGCTGTTGTGAAAAAAAAAAAACCAACAAAAAAACAGAAAATGTATAATTACCCTGGTTAATTCTTTGTTTTCACAATCACAGCTCTACTTCCTCATTTACTCTCCATCCTGCTTATTTATTTATTTATTTATTCTCTTACCAGCCTTTTAAAAGGACTGCTGCCTATATAAACAGTGACATTTCCTTCCGTGCAGCTTAGATTTAACAGATTTTAGGAGCAATGATCAGGATTAAGCTGGAGTTGCCATAGATAGAGAGATGGAAATAAGAGCCTAGTGGTACTCTACAAATCAGAAACATTCTGTTTGGGGCTAAAGTAACCATGCTCACTGTGTTCTTAACCCCTGGTGTAGGATCCTACAGCACTGCAGGGTCTTGTGGACATAAGCACCAATATGGTAGCAGAGCTGCGTAATCCTGTGCCACATATTTCACCATGGCTGTTTGCTCCTCGCTTATTGAATTCTGACAGAAAAGATCAGTTTCCCATAAAACTTTAGTTTTCCTTGTTCAAAGTCAGATATGAACTTGTAACCCTTCATCTTTGATACCAGAAAGAATCAGACATAATCTCTATATTGATATATTTTTATCCTCCCCAAAGAGATGACTGAATTAATTGTTATGAATGTATATCCTCAGTCAACACACTTTTTAGTTTTTGACTGAAATTGTGAGAGTAAAAAGGAAGAAATGCATGTACATTCTTTTGGTTAGATTTATAAAGCTATGCATATGTTTTTTTTTTTTTTTAATAAACCTTATTCTTGTTATGTTTGTGAACACACCAGAGGTGGACTGGGAGATTGACAGATTGGTGCTGTATCTGCAGTGATGTGGACTACCATTACCAATCTCATTGGTGTGGAGAGAAATGAGCCAAAAGGCAAGACTGTCTCAACCAGTCAGTTTCTGTTGCACCCTGACTTATGGTCCTGAACTGTGTGTAGTAACTGAAAGAATGAGTATGCGAATACAAGGAGCTGAAATGAGTCACCGGCAGAGTGGTCGGACTCTTCCTTAGAGATAGGAAGGGAAAGTTTGTCATCTCTGAGGGATTTGGAGTAGATTTGCTGCTCCTCCACATTGAGAGCCACTGACTGAGGTGGTTTGTGAACTGGTTAGGATGCCTCTTGCATGCCTCCCTGGGGATGTGTTACAGCTATGTCCAACCAGGAGAAGAGCCCAAGGCAGACCCAAGACATGCTGAGAAGAGATTTTTCAGCTGATCAGGGAATGCCTTGGTGTCCTCCGAGTATAGTTGGGGAAGGTGGGGGAGGGAGGGTCGGGCCTCTATGCTTAGACTTCTGTCTCCCCGACCCAAACACTGACCCAGATAAATGGAAGTTAATGTATGTATGCATGTAAATACCACATCTGCACCACAATTAGATGTGACAATGAATGTAGCACCAATAAAGAAGCACAATTTTATTAACATTTAAACTTATACACACATCACTGAAGTAGAGAAAATGAAATATGATTTTTTTCCATTTGTACAAAATAGAACAATCCTTGCTGAAAGGGAAAAAAAGGTATCAAAAGTGATACGTTCTTTAAACTAACATCAAATGACCTTTCAGAGATGATTAGAATATAAATTCTGCCTCGATTTCACCATACTTCACCATATCTATGTACATGTGGTTTTTGTGTTGTTTGTGCACTGAGCCCCTGAGGTCTGATGATGCTCTTGATAAATGTTTGGTTTTGGTTTCGTGTTAGTGTGAGATGAGTACGTACGAGGGTTGTTGAAGTTGAAGTAACGTCCTTAAATGTAAGGTGACAGTTGAGTACTATCTTTTCCATGTCTTGGTGTGACCAAAAAAAACTAAACATGATTAATGTTATTGCAAGTCTTTAGTCTTTTCTAATGGAAACCCTGTCATTATATACTGCAGTTTGTGTTAGTTGTGTTGTCCTTGGATTCATAAGGGAACCTGGTTGTCGACCTGTGAAAAATCTTCATTCTATGGCCTTAAGCTCTCACTCATAATCTTTAGATCTTCTTGTACATGGTCACCATATATGTAAAGGATTTTATTGATTTCAAAAGGCTTTCTGCTTGGTGATGTAATTATAATTATATCAATGTTTCTGTTTATGACTCTTGCCCTCTTTGTTAAATTGCGTGACCTGCCACAGATCATCTGTGAAGCCGAATGCCGTTGACAGGCTGCTGTTTCTTGCACAAAGTCTTTAAACTTTAAATATTTTCTACCTTAAGACAGCGCTACTGTTTATCAAAATAAAAAAGACAGGGAAATGTTCTTGGGTAACTGGTTGAGACTGTTCAAATAAAAAAAAGGACTTATAAAAAAGAAAAAGGTAATCTCAAGCTGATGTTTTACCCTTACTAGGGTTTGTCATATTTAGTTCTATTGTAATGTTCGTTATTTGCGTCTGTGGATTTGTTAGAAGAAAACCTGTAATTTGATTTTAATAAGGCAGTTGTCAAACAAAAAAAACGGCTATTTTACTTTTGTCATATACATATATTTATTTCAGAGAATTATAGCTTATAAAATAAAATAGGCCAATTTTTATTTAAAAGTTTTTTTATTTAAATGTGCACTTTACAGAGCTTTGACTTCAAAAATGGTACTCATGTCATACAGTATTTAAGTTTACATTTTATTATTTGAACAGCTGAGTGTTTATTCATGAACCAGGTGAAGAAACCTGTTTATTATTTATTCGTTTGATTTTACAACTGTTCAGCTGAAATAGCCATTTTCAATAAAACTACTTATGACATGTCATATTTGGCTTTGACTTTGACTGAACATTTGCTCTCACTTTGCGGAAAGAAAATATCAGGATATATATTGTATATCAGTATTCAGGCCAAATATATCAGGATGTGACTTGCTATATATATATATATATATATATATATATATATATATATATATATATATATATATATATATATATATATACATACACACACACACACACACACACACACACACACACACACACACACACACACACTGTCTTCGTACACCAATAAACAAGACTCAGGCTGACTTCCAGAAGCAATGACTTTCCAGGAGGTCCAACGGAAGCATCACGTACAGGAGAAATGTCAAAGCCAAGCCTGAGTATGACGACAGACTTAATCGTGTTAATGCAGCTGGAGTGATGTGCTGATTCGTGGCAACTGGTTTCTCATGTAGAGCATTACAATGTGCTTTACGTCCCATTAGCAGAGAAAAAGACAGCACTTCTCCACCTCCACACTTTCTTTCTACTTTGATGCATTTCCCTTTTTCTCTTACGTATGACACGTTTGATGTGTGCAGAGCTTCAGTGCTGTCTGTCCCAGAAGGAAAAATGCAGCAGCAATGTTGCAAATGTGATCCATCAAAAAGGGTCTGGATACTAATGGCAGGAGGTTATGTCTGCAGGTTGGCTGCTGCCGTTATTTGACCACTTTTTGGCTTTACAAAAAAAAAAGAATAAGAGCTAAATCACATAAGCTGTAACCCATGTTTAAAAACAGGTCTTATGTATTTGAAATTTCATCTGGCTTTTTTGTTTTTACAAATAAAACTATAATTGAAAGTGCTGTTTTGACTAATGTCTCACATCAGATGTGTATTTGCTGTTAACTTTCTTTACAGCTAAAAAGAAAGAACAACAGTTTTTGACACACTGAATGTTTTGTAAGCCAAGTTTCTGCTCTGAGTTTAGTGGTGTCTTAGTCTGCCATGCAGAAATGTTTACTTTGATCTTTAAATGTAATTCAGGCTGCTTTCTTCGGGGGCCAGTGAGTGTTACTCGATACTCGTGAGGGAATGTTATGTAATGACCCCTTACTCCAATGACAGATGAGCAGGTGAGAGGCCATCGCAAATATCCAGATCATAACGATTTTATGTTGTAGTGGAAATTCTGCACCCTGTCTGAAAGTAGAATTAATCTGTAGCTTAATCTCCTGGCCCAGAGCTATACCTCCAATCCCTCCATCTATCCACCCATCTGTCTCCTCTTCCATCTGTCTGTCCAACCAGGCGGCTCACTTGCCTTTCCTAAACCCCCTTACTAGTTGGCATTGTGTCCTTCATATCCTGTCTTGTTGCAGGTGTTTATACCCAATACATTTAAATGAAATGCCATGACAAGTATCTGTCTCACTCTGCAGCCCCCAGGAGCTTTTCCTTATCAGCAAACTTCATTTCATGTCCACTCTTGCTTGCTCTAGAAATATTGCATGAGGTGTCTACTTCTTTATATATTATTTTCATTTCTTTTTTCATGTATCTATTCAACTATGATGCATTAATAGTGAGTAAGAGGAACATTATGACCACCTGTACAACAGCAGCAGGAATTTAAGGTTAGATGATGAAAGTTCTACTGGTTCATCTGTGGTTTGGTTCAATCTGAAAGTTGCATGTTGAGCCTGTGCTTGTGTGGGTTTTCCCAGGTAACCCTGTTTCCTCCCACAGTCCACAACATTCATGTTTGGTTAAATGGTGATTCTAGAATAACCATGTGAGAGTGTGGTGTCGTGTGTGCGTCGCCCTGCAAAAGGCTCTCCAGACTGGAGCTTGTGTTTAGTCTGAAGATGGCTGGGACAGGCTGCAGCAGACCCCAGGAAGAACCTGGTATAGGTAGTGGATGGGCAGAAGTGCAGTTGTAAAAAAAAATGATGAAAACTGTCATGAATTAACATATTTATTAACTTGCCATAAAATGTTATCTGATCGTTATCTAATGCTGACCTTACTGTGCACTCACCCGGGAGCTTTGCGGCAACACTTGATGGAGAGAGTTTGCGGTGCTTTTGTCTCTTGCTGACCCCTTCCTCAAACCAATAAACAACCAATCAAATGTCATGCTGCTATGTGCACACCAAAAGCTGCATGCTTTGACACACTTCCATCCCTATTTGTGCATGAGAGTTTAACTGTTTTATGAGTAATTTCAAGGTCCCACAGAAATTTCCACAGTCGACAGAGCGGCGACGTAGTAATCTAGAATAACAGTGTAGATGCTGCAGCTGAGGAATAGCGGCCGTTTTAATTGGCTTTGGCATGAACAGTTAAGGACTCAGACGTTTCTTTGAAAATTGAACAGAAGATGGCACTAAAATCATTCCTTTGCTAAGTACATGTATTTGTTGTTTGGCTCTTCTCTTGACTTGTTTCTGTCGCTCTGAAGACGTCACCTTGTTCGGTGTTCTGATTGGTTGAAGGATGAACCAGCGACCCAACTGCATGCAACGGCCTTTGCATGCAGTTGGGTCTCGGGGCCGTCATCCAAGCGTTCCTGGTGACGACTCTTGGATGGGGAGGCCTATGGATTGTTTTCAGACCCTACATCTTTCTAGATGTGGCTCTGATCTGTCAGGCTAATCAACAATCAATAGGAACATTGTTTGTAGTTGTTTCCTGTCTCTGACCCCCCAGAAATCCCAAATCTTTGTGAAATCACTAGTGTGCTTGTTAAACCTCAGACACACAGTCCTTAGATGTGATATGGTGTATGTTTAAACGCAGTCCTGCAGTGTCACATGAGTCACAACAGTGGTTTTGCATAAACTGATAACACGTCATTTGTTGTGGTGATACTGAAAACACCAGTTAAACATTCACAGTGCGGTAGGGGAAATGTATGTGAACCCTTGAAGATTAAAGCTGGTTGAGCCTCTTTTGGCAGCTGTGACTTTAAACAAGATCTTTAGTAGCTCTGGATCTGAAGGTGAACATTGACATTAGCTGAAGCATCCATGCATTTTTATGCCATTCCATATTTATAAAACCATAAATATAAACTGCACAGTTTTATAAAACTAAAACAATAATATTACAAATGTTTTATTCAGAACCAAATCTGGCTGTCTTCAATTCAGTTAATTAATTTATTTGGCTATTTATTTTTACCCATTGCTGCAGTTACCACAAGCATCTTCACGAATGAGCCACCAATGCTATGATGAGGTGTTAATTAATTCTCCTCCTCTTCCTCACCTCTCCTCCCCATGATTTGTCTCCATTTTATTTTTGCACATTCTCTGCTCAGAAGATAGTCGTGATTAAGCTTTTCAAAATAGATCACACAAATGTGACCTACATTTCTGCCCAAATAAGGGACTGCAGCTCCTTTTCTTTGTCAGACTAAAGCAGAAAATTTAGTTTGGTTTAAAAGTGATACATGAAGTACACGTGAGGCTTGCTGAGGAGTTGAAAGCCGCATAAAGCCCACCACGTAATATATGATAAGATATACACCGTTACGTAAACATACTGTACTTTAAAAGACCTTTTCTATTCTTGTAGACCTCCTAAAGTGACCACATAAACTAAGTCAATTTCTTAAACTTGAAGCTGTATTGATCGTAACAAATGTTATTTCAAAGGATATTCTCTCAATCATGTTGGGCTAAGCCATGTGTTGAAACAAAGTCAGGCCTGACATCAACTAGAAAGCCTGAACGCAAGGTTTTAGACAAAGAAACCTTCTAAATGACTCAAGTCCCCAGCAGTCTTTGCCGGGTTTATTGTTTTACAACTAGGTGTAAATAATAAGAAATTGGCGTCTCATTGGGCATGGACCCCAAAACCCAGCAGGGGTTCCCGCTGATGCGCAGCCGCCCAGGCCTGGCTATAAATAGCCATTCTCGCCCTTCTCTTGCTCTCTTACACAAACACTCTCCCTCAAAGACTCCAACACAGGCCTCTACTCCTTTGGTTGCCAAGAAACGTCAACGAAAGTCTCCTTGGCTGCAGCACTGCAATGGAAACATCCCGCAAACATTCCGACCCTTACACACCCCAATGTGAACGCCTTCAGACCGACCCAGAGATGTGGGAAGCCCAGCTGCAGTACCGACATTACATGCCCTCACCCTCACGGACACGAGGAGAGAGGGACTCACTCGTAGCCAGGACCACTGACAGAGCGTAACCATCCAGCTGTTCAGCAAACCAAGAGGAACGCTGGTCCATCTATCCAAACCATCCCTAGCAAAGCGATCCATGTAAGAGGCTGTTTTTGTGTCTGGGCAGAGAAACTTAGTTAATGAATATATATATATATATATATATATATATATATATATATATATATATATATATATATATATATATATATATATCCATCCATTATCTAGTCCCGCTTACTCCATCTCCAGGTAACGGGGGTCTGTCAGAGCCTATCCCGACACATAGCAGGGGTCCACCCTGGACAGGTCGCCAGTCCATCGCAGGGCCACATACAAAGACAAACCACTGTACACACTCACATTCACACCTACGGGCAATTTAAAACTATCAATTAACCTAGTATGCATGTTTTTGGACTGTGGGAGGAAGCCGGAGTACCCGGAGGGAACCCACGCATGCACGGGGAGAACATGCAAACTCCACAAAGAAAGACCCACCGGACCTAGAATCGAACCAGGAACCTTCTTGCTGAGAGGCAACATTGCTGACCACTAAGCCTGCAAACTTTGCAAGAACCTAAATAATTTTATTTAACTATTACCGTTTTAAAATTCTGAGCCAAAACTCGAAGCGCGTATATATGTCATCACGCAAATGCGTTGGACTTTGGCAGATCCCATGAGCAGAACCTTATAAACGAGATCGTTAGGCAGGAAGATAAACGATTCCATGGAATCAAACTACCGGGAGCCGGTTCTCTGTAAGCCGGTTCTCAATTCCCATTCCTAGTACCAAGTAACAAAGAAAACATTGAAAATTAAGTCTTATGTAAGATATGTGATTAATTTAATTTGTTTGGTTGATTTGGACTTTACTAAGGCTTATAAGAAGAAGATTTGGGACCAAATTGGCACCAAGTTATCTTGTGTGATCTGTAATTTAGAGCAAACGTTATTACAAAACACCGTTACAGGATGTGGAAGAAACTGGGGCTGTTTTGAAGCTAAAACTGGGATGCATTTGTGAGCCACATGGAGATGACATCAATGTCATGAGTTGCAGTGAGTTGCTTCCCCAATAATAAACCCTGCATCACCAGTGACCTGAAAGAGCGCCTCAACAAGAAAGGAGCAAGACAGAATTATTGAGGACAGTACAAAAAGAACTTAAAAGAAAGAAGAGCAATATATGAGACATGTGGTCAGGGCTTAAAAGGTTCACAGGCTTCAAGCAGAAGAAGGACCAGATAAATGGAAGTCTGGACTTAAATGAACAAAACTTGTTCTTCAACAGAGTTTTTTCAGTTCAGAAATAATCCCCCCATCCTCTTCTCCTGCTTCCAGCCAAACAGACCTCCTATCCTCCCTTGAACAAAGCTTCCCTGTCACACCTTAGCTGTCTCATCTTCCACCTCAGTCATGGATCTTGGTGCTGCTCCATCGTTGTCCTTTACCACATCAGGAGACAGTGGACACAGCTCTGCAGCCCCCTCTTGCCTGTCTGTTTCCAGCAGTCTGGTGAAGACAGCTGGAGAAACTGAACCAAACCAGGCTGCTGTCAACCCCAGAGTCCTGAAGACTTATGGGGCTGTCTTGTCCACTTGTCCATTGGTTCTTGACGATCCTTGACCTGTTGCTAAAAAGTTACATATCATAAAAGTCCTGAAGAGAATGTTGTTGGCCTACCTGGATAAACAAAGAATCACTGCTCTCTGCTGTCTCCAATGAATTTAGCATTTGACTGGGTTTCTGACTACTACCTGACAAACAGACCACAGGTTGTGTCTGACTGGAAGGTCAGCAGGACAGGAACACCACAGGGGACTGTACTCTTAGTCCTGGGATCTACAGAAATACTTGTGGTGTGTGTCAGAGGTGGAAAAGAGCCTGAGTGCAGGGAACTGGTGGATCCATTTTTAGCATGGTGTGGGAACAATATGGGAACAAAAATCTGTGGATTTTAGGAGGATCAGTAATAAATCAAACAGTTTTTCCATTATGGGGCAAGAAGTGTAGGTGGTGGGGGAGTGTGAATACCTCAGAGTTCACTTGGACAGCTGTCTGGAGATGGACCACTGATGCTGTCTACAAGAAGGGACAGAGCATACAACCTTTTAAGGAAGCGTTCAGAGTTGCAGCAAAATATTGTATATCTTCTATATGTCTGTTGTAAAAAGTTCAGTGTTGTTTGCCGTCATCTGTAGGGGGAGCAGATCAGAGCCAGCGATTTGAAAAAATGAAGAAGGTTGCAACTGATTGTGTAAAAAAGGATGTTTCATAAAATTAAACATGCACATCACTGAGCATCCTCTCCACTTTGTCACATCTGCTGCAACACAGACTGATGCAGGAGATTCTTTTTGCTTAAAGCTTTAACCATCCACAGTGACTTTATGAAAACATATAAATGCTCTTGACAGATTAGTAAAGCATTTTTGAATTTAGCTGAATTAAGTGTGGATACTGTCTTCATGACGTTTTGTGACATCATTTGGTCAAAATGCCACATAAATACCTTTTCAACCCTTTTTTTTGAGCTCTGCTCGAAGCAGCCAGCTTTAGAGGGCAACGTTAGCCACTCGACTCGACTCCACACCCTCTTCTGTGGGCTGTGCTGTTTTAAAATTAGTCATACAACCTTGTGCTACACACTTGAACTACAGGAAAAGCTTTGTGTCAAATTGGGCGGAGAGAAAGAAGGAGAAAAGGAATTTAAATGTTCAATTTTGAGCTGGGTCATAGTTCTCCTCAAATGTAAACAGCACAGTAATTGATGCATTTTTAAACTTAGGCAGCCACAAAAAAACTCAAATGGTTATGTTACCTTTGAGCTGGAAGCTGTTTCAGACAACCATGCACACCATGTTTTATTTTCTGGTCATTACATTTCACCACAGACAAACCCACAACTAGTGCTAGTTTGAAATCATATATTGTATATACTCCACAATAAAGAGTCCAACATGTGTGTGTCATCTCCGCCTCCTGCCACTGCAGTGAGTCTTTATGTGCCCACCGCCAGCCAAGAGGATTAATGAGGAAAAAAAATGTCATCAAGTTTGAAAGTGAGCGGGCATGGCACAGACCCCCTGAGAACCTGAGGAGATGTGACACGCTCAATTCCAGTGTAAATTCAATGTTCGTGTCGTCGTGCTAATCTCGGCGGCTCAGTGATCTAATGCTCATCACATCTCGGTGTGTCTTTTTGCTTCCACAGCACCGCCGATCACTTGAATTCTCACTATTCCCATTTCTCTCTTTTTCCCTTCACACACTTCATTGTCCTTTTGTTGTTTTGTTACTTGACGTGTTCTGTTCGTCTCGCCATCTCTGCTTCTCTTTTGAGTTGAAGGTCATATTTGACAGCTTGCTGATGGATGGTGTGATTCAGGAGAAATAAATGCAGTAACTGTGTGTTGGTGGAGAAGATAAAAAAGTTGATTCTGTGATCAGCTGAGGTTGCTGTACAATTTTGAAAAATAAAAAGTAAACGGGCCAGCCCACATTTGGTCAGATGTGATCCTTTTGTGATATGTATACCTCCTGATAACTGATCATGAATTACTCTTAGGCTCATACATTCTTATACATTATTTTTTATTTTGTCCCATTCATCTTTACACCATTACTTAGTTCATTGGGGACTTCCGACCTACACTCACAGCTCTCTTAAAGTCCCCCCATAACATGGCCCATGCCATCCCAAAACCTTGGGTCATTAATTTTGTACTTTTTCTTGCAAAGTTATTGGTTTGCTTTAGATCACTGCCCTGCATCATGACCCAGTTCGCAGAAAGTTTTGACTGTTGGGCAGATGGCCCCACATCGTGTTCTGGTACAAAAAGGAGCTCATGATTGACTCGATGACCGTAAAGTGCCAAGGTTATCAGTACACACTTCTCATACTGGACAGTGTTTCTGAGTCATTTCTGTTGAAATGATGTTTGGTATTGGCCAAACACAGGGTTAGGCATGAAAGCCTAACGGCTCCATTGTGGTCTCATCTGTTCATAGGACATTATTCCAGTCTTGTAGTGGCTTCAAATGCAATTTTGCGAATCTCCGTCACGCTTCTGTGAGGACATGGGTGTCCCGGCAACAGTCCTGAGTGTTTTCACCTCCTAATAAGTTTAACTCTTGAACGTTGACTTTAACATTGTTTGGAAATGGTTTTACAGTCCTTTTCAGATTTATCTGCAACAACAGTTACTTCTCCAAGATTATTCCTTATGTCTTTCCCTGTTTGCACACCAGCAAACAGCCAAAAACGTCTGCTGTTATAAAGGTCTGCACACCTGCTGATGATCACTTCATCAAAGGCTAATGATGAGCACCTGCTGGCTGAGACTGACGCCCTTCAACACTGTGGAAGCAGAAAAGGGATCTTTATCGTTGCGCATGTGACATTTCTTTTCTTCTATTTGCCATCAGTTCTGTTAAATAATAGCACAATGAAGAACGTTGTTTTATGTGAGGTTGCTTTTATGTAGTACTACTTTTATGTACTAAAACCCCCTATGATCAGATGACTCTTATTAATCGGTCACTAATTTGCACATGACTATACATTATCTAGTCTTCAAATAAATTCACAATAAGAATTTTCTGAGCAGGATAATTTTACAGTTCTGGAATTCAAGTTGTTAAAGCAAAAATTTGAAATTGACATTTTCAAATGTAATATTTGATGTGTGCATATATATATATATATATATATATATATATATATATATATATATATATATATATATATATATAAATGCACAGTAATGCGATGTCTGTTTGACATTTGGAAAATTGTGATGCATCTTTTGGTGATTTCATACCCTGTACCTCCTGACGCAGACCTGTCTGTCTTTCTGTGGCGGTGTGAGGGTCACCTGCTGCTCCTCCTGAATCATGTGGGGCCTCCCATTGGGTTTGTGTGCGTGTGTGCGTGTGCGTGTGCGTGTGTGTGTGAGAGAGAGAGAGAGAGATACAGACAGGGAGACGGGGAGAGGCAGATGGAGGTGAAGCCTCTCTAGAATTACCCTCCATTTCACTGTCCACCAAACACAGAATGATGATGCACATTCAAGCCCCCACAAACGTGGCAGAACAGTAAATGAGCAATCTTTGTTTTTCTTTGCCCTTCCTTTTTTTTTCTCCTGCTGTTTTCCTCTCTCTCAATTTGTGTTCATGTCAGAGGTCTACATGAATCCAAATACAGCTGGAGACCCAGTTGCACAAAGCACCTTCATTTTTGTCCTCAAGTGTGACACTTGTGGTTTAATCTCCCTTAGCTGAGGGACTTTCTTAAGGTTGTTACACACAATCTCTTAAAAACTGCAAGTTGAGAAAATTGTGAAGGCATTTCATGGATTTTGGGACTACACATAGGCTTGGCATAGCTGTTATTTCTTTACCTCTTATGGGTGAAAATAACTCACCCTGGAAATGCCCTTGTCCTTTTTGGGTGAAAACATCCCATTTTGATATTTGTAATGGTACTATAATAGTAATAATATATAATATACTATAATAATACTACTATAATAGTACCATATATAGTATATCTAATAACATATATAGTATAATGATCCTTTTCTTGACCTGATTTTGATGCTGGATGAGCTCTTGATTTCGGATATTTGTGTGCTGCCAGTCAGTCTGCACTCGTGTACTCCTGTACTTGGAACCAACCAGCAGATACCTGCTGAATGAAGAACTGTTGACCTGTGGGCATAAAATCACTGATTAATGAAATCACAAGCTGTGTGCAGGTTGAACCTACGATGCAAAATCACTATCATCAAGCGGCTCCTCCTGGTCAGAGAACAGAACCTTCTGGATGAGACTTTTTTTAAATACTGATTTCCATTTATCTCTATAATCTTGCTGTTGAGGTGCTTTACATTGTTTGTTTTTGTTTGTTATTCATTTATTTATTCCCTTAAATTGGCTGCTAAGGTCTTTTGCCTAACAGTCTGACTCATTTTAAAGGAGATATATGATGGAAACAAAAAAATATCCTGGGCTTGAAAGCAATTATTTGGGTTTTTGGACTCGATTAGACTTTATAAGCATTAGACTGGCTCAACAGCGGTGGAACGGTGTGGTTTTAAAAAAGGTTTTGTATCTTTGTTGGATTTTGACAAAAGTGTCAGACATTTCATTGAAAACATGTTAAGGACATGATTTAGGTTTTGATCACTGACTTGGACGTCCAGGAAAGCCTCCACTTGAGAGTACTGTAGGTTCACTTTAGAGTTATTTGCCTATGCATCATAATTAATTTGTATTTTTTATTTATTTTTTTCAGAATGTGTGTATTTCCATCCCTGTTCGTTCCCGGAGGCCCTTGTTTCCGGAGCAGGCCTTAACACATCAACAGACATCTGGTTGATGTTGCTGCCATTAGTGCAGGACATGTGGCACTGGGGTGCTTCATTTCTGTCTCATTAAGTTTAGAATAAAACGCCTTTAATGCCATTGAACTAGTATAGAATAGAGAAGGCAGGTGTTTGCCCAGGTGCATGATATGGTGTTTGCATAACAAACATGTTTCTTACAAAGTCCGTTCATCCGTCCACCGATCCATCCTCTACAGGGTCAATGATCTGTGTTTGGGCGAACGCTCGTGGCAGCGCATTTGTTAGCACTTTAGCTGAGATTCTATTTCTAACCTGTTTTCTAACCTAAGCATGACTGGGTCAGTGTTTTACTGATATTCGCTCTCAAATTGACAGCTTTGCTGCGGCCGAAAAGAAAATAATACTGACTCTGGGCTGCTGATGGGGACGTTTGGTGTTTCACAATAGACTCGGGTGTCTGTGAATTATGGAAGTCAAGGTTGAACATGTTGACCTCAGAGCTGTGGGGTGTAAGGATTTGTTTTTCTTGCTGGTGTAAAGTTCCATGAATTGCTAAAGATTTATGTGGTTAATTAAAAAACAGTCTCGAGTTTTCCCACCGGACTTTCTTTCGCCCGGGTGCTAATCGGCTGGCGTGCTGTCCCATCTCTTGTAATGACCAGTTTGTTGAGCGTTTCACCGCGGCGGAACAGGAAGTGTGCTGTTTTAAGCTCAAGGGTTAATGTTTTCTTTCTAGTTTATTTGCAGTGATGATAGTAATGATCTCCACTTCGGGTGAAGTGGTCTGCCCGGATTATAAAACACTGTGGGAAAGCCTGAGGCACAATCCTCAGAACAATTTAAACCACACATTTCAAGGCTGTTCTTTGAATTTTATTGATTTTTTTTTTTTTTTTGATTACATGAACAACCCGATTAGCGCAGCAGGAAAGCTTTGCATTTTAGCAACAAAATCCTGCTCACACTTGTTAGAATGGAGATTTGAAGGTACGTCTTGTCATTTGGACTGTTGCAAGATGCCAACACATTTTTGAAGTGGAG
>CM026201.1:30804982-30827482 GCA_014839995.1 Xenentodon cancila
CCTGGATTTGGAGGACTTCTTCAGAGATGGATTCTGTTGGGTTCCCTGCGGCCTTGCTGCTCTGATTTATAATACTAGCTTTAGAGTGGGATTTATGGGGGGTTTTGACCAAATAGTTACATAATCCATTTTTTTAAGCTGTTTCAGTTAATGGCTTATTTCTAAAAGTGTCATACTATTAGAATTTATAGATTACTTAGCACTAAAATTCAACAAATAACGAGATAAACTACCTGATAAATGATTCCAGCATCTGTACTGCTGCGTGTTCTCAGGTGGAATTAATCAAAATTTGTCATATTAGAGCAACGTTGCTGTTGAATAGAAATGCAGACCGACCTCAAGAGAAGGCTGTCTTACTCAGTAGCAGGAAAAAGAGTAAAAAAACTATGTGAACCCCTAGGAAATAACTGATTCCCTGCATGTATTTACCATAAAGTTGATCCGATCATCATCTAAGTTAACAACAGAAAAATATCATCAACCCTGCAGTCCAGATATTTCAACAAAAGCTAAAAGAAAAAGAAAAAAAGAAAAGGTGGACACCCCCTGCACACACACACACACACACACACACACACACACACACACACACACACACACACACACACACACACACACACACACACACGACCCCTTTGTCATTCAGCTGATGTTTGAGTTGCCTGAGTCCCTGCTGGCAGAGTCTTTACTGCTGCAACATTTGACATCTATGTGTGTATTTTTAACTTTGGAACTACATTTCTTGTATAAAATTAAAGGATTTTTCTGCATTTTTAGCTTTAAAGAATGTGGGGATTGGAGGGGAAACTACTTCAAACCAAAAAACTGACTTGAAGGTTGTTTTTTCTTTTTTTTTCTTCCACGGGTGAAAAGAAAAAAAAGACATGATTTTTATTAAACAGCAATGAACACATAGTGTGCAGCTGAAACTGAAACCTTTGTTCTCAGTCTGCTGCAGCTCAGTAAACTGAAGTCTCAATTCCCTCAGGAAGCCATCATGAAATGTATTCAGTGGAGAAACTACAAAGTGTTCCTGACGTGAGAGCCCATTAAACTCTATATGAATACCCTCCTGTATTGCGTGTCATCATGCTGGAGCTGCTGTTTAAGGCTTATTTAGTCACATGTGTAGCTTAAGTATTGACATCTATATTTTAACTTCTCTTGGAAGAAAAATGGAAGATTGCTTTGCAAGACAGTTCATATTTATAGCTTTGCTGAAGTCCTGCTGCAGATAAAGGAACATAGCTGCAAAAGCACTCGCTCTAAAGCAGTTCTTAAACATTCATGATTGGCCTTACTCTATACATTAGTCAATATTTAAAAACGTGCTTTTACAGTTCAGTTCATCTGTCAGGAGACCTGGCTGCAGGTGGAAGGTGTGTGTTTTCTGTGTGTTCGGAGCCAGTCGTGGTGCTCAAAGGTACCATGAATTAGTTAAAACGATGCTGCAGTGCACTTGGCCCACAGTGCACGCGGCCCACAGTGCACGTGCACGCGGCCCACAGTGCACGTGCACGTGCATGCGGCGCACAGTGCACGTGCACGCGGCGCACAGTGCACGTGCACGCGGCGCACAGTGCACGTGCACGCGGCGCACAGTGCACGCGGCCCACAGTGCACGCGGCCCACAGTGCACGTGCACGCGGCCCACAGTGCATGCAGCCCACAGTCACGCTACACGGGTCACATGTCTCCACGTCTCTTCACTGGTGTATCAGATTGGATCGATGGGCTGGTTGCACCGCCTGAATGTTGGCGCTTCCTTATCAGTAATGGTCATATTTCCACACTTAGCAATCAGCAGGTTGTACAACTTTCAAATTTGGTATTTTGATAATGTGTTTAAGAATCACCTGGATGCTCTAAGCTGTAGCATCGTCAGCAGTATAAAACTAAGCAGCTGATGTTGCCATGATGACGGTCCACTAGATGGGAGGACCGCGGTCAGCCTGAGTAGTTCCCGTGTGTAGGCATCATGTGTATCATCATCATATTTATCCAAATACATGCAACTTTCATTACAGCTGCGGGATAATCTCGTGTTTAGGGTCCAACTTACACTCGCCAACGTGGTTTGTGATCACTCTCAGAACAGGAAAGTTTTTATGAGATGCACATTTTGGTTTGATTTCCAAGCAAAATAGTCTGACATAAAAATAAATTTTATAGGTGTGATGAATTGAAAATCGTAAAACTGTAGAAACAGAATCATCCCCAGTTAATGGCTCGTTCTGTGTTTTATTGAAATTAATGAGATGGCTGATTCTGTAAATCAGAAAAGCGCTGGTTCTACTTTTTGTCTTAAAAATGGTGAGTCGCTTTAAACTTTATTGTACATTGATTCAACATATGTGACTTCGGACCTCGTTACTGTACCTGTAGAAGAAAATGCCTCTCTTCCTGATCAACATGCAGATATCCTCTCGTGTGTTTGTTCAGCATGAATAATACAAAATGACATGGATTTAAGAGAAAAAACAGACTGTTGAGCCATCTCTGGATGACTTTTGGCCCGTGGCAAGTACTTCACTGGAAGAACAAAGGTGTGGAAAAACAACAAACTGTCACTGCTTATTACCTTTTCAATAGAAAGTTCTGGATGAGTGAGCTGTTTGCTGTGTGCCACAACCAGCCCTTCCATTAAAAACAATGTGGAATTAGAAGTCAGGTATTGATCGTTGAAATCTTTTCTCATCTCCTTCTGCTCCTCTTCTGTCCGTCCTCCCAAGGCCAGAAGGATTCCCGTTGCTCTTTGGAAAGATTTAGGCTGAGCTATCTGCAATAGAAAGGATTTGACATGGAGGAGTCGATTCTATTTTTTTATTCTTCTTTATCCTCTACCCTTTAAACTATTTTTTAAAACCTTTTTTTTTCTTATTTTTTTAAAGTCCAAGCCTGTATAAATATCTATACCAGCTCCTTTCTGGGTAATAATTATTCGCTCCACCCTTGTAATCAAATCTGCAATAGATTCCTTTGCAAAGAAACGGTTGGTTTCTTGCCGGAGTGTCAAACAAGATGATCAATCACCTGCAAACTTTACCTGGAGATAATTTCACATCTACATCACATCCTCGGTGCAGAGCAAACAGCCTTTAGATTAGTATTTATTGGCAGCTCTGCTGCATTAGCATCTGCAGACAAGAGTGATTGAACAGAGAATATAATCTGACACACCTCCACTCCAGTCTTAGATGCAGACAGACCCCGTGCTTTGAAGTATAATCTAGTTTATTTGTTTATGTTTGTTATGGCATATAAACAGCCTCACTCGTGTGGGCAGTGCTGTGTATGGTAGAGAAGCTGAATTTTAAAGGTTTTTTCCAGGTTTTCAGTTTTAAATTCCCAGAATCGCCCAGTAAATGGAATTCCCTCAGAGCCTCGCAGAGCTTTGACTGAGCCTCTTCGATCACTGTGAAATGACCATCAATTACTATGAAGTCTCTCTCTGATGGCTTTCTGAAGCAGTCTGACAAAAAAACTCAACATTTTCAGTCTGGAGGGGGGAAAGAAGAGAAGCCAGAACACGGTGATGAAATTTGCTTGGTTTGCTAAGTTCTTCACATGACGAAAACCTCTTTTAGAAAATGCATCTTGAATTTTTTCTTCCCCGTAAACCTAAAAACGCCTGCTCGCGCAGCATTTGCTCTAGTTTAGATTTAGTTTGTTTGAAGTTCCAGTTGTAAAACAGTTGTTCCCGAGTACGTATGGGTCCTCCGGCTGTCAGGTTGCTTACTTTTCCCTGACCTTTTGCGTTTTGATGTTAAAGATATAGTGACTTTTTTTTTTAAGCATCTTCATCACTCTCTTGTCCCCTGGCCTACAACCTCACAAATGACTGGTCAAAGAAGAAGAAACGTGTCTCAGAGGAGACTAAGAGTGAGAAGAGAAGTAGAGATGTGCAAATCCCAGCAGGACTTCAGGTTAAATGCCGGGATCTGTCAGCGGACTGGGAATCCTGAATCCCAGACTTCAAACTCTTGTATTCACTTCAGCTGACCGCCACGTCTTCCATACACAACAGAGTTAGGTTGACAAATGAAGAACCATTTCCACAGAGTCAACTAGGTCCATGGCATTTATTTGCACATCTCAACAACCCCCATCCATAATCCATATTCCATATATAAATGTATTTTTATCTTATATTATTTCATCTTCTTTTTTTTTGCTTAAGTAAAATGATGTTGCTTTCTAACTGACATTTCTGATAAAACAGGAATCTGTCCCTTTAAAAAAAATAAAGCAAAACCCCATTAATCCCTTTGTTTGTTTGAATGTGCTTCTTAAATTAATTAATTAACGACGTGACGCTTCATCAAACTCACTTTGGTGTAGATACACTTGAGCTGTCAACTTTAGATATATTTATTGCTTTTTTACAGAAAATTGACTCCTAAGTCACTGATTCGATTTCTACATTTGTTCATGTGGAGTCAAGGGATCCGTGAGACTAATCGTATCCGAGTCTGAGAAGTGATTGTTCCAAAAGGACACCGGTCCATCCAAGGAGCAGGATTTCACGGTACTTTGGCGAAACACCTGTGGACAAAGGAAAACCTCTGCTGCAGCTCTGCTGATGTTCATGTTTATGCATGAAATATCTGTTGAGTTTAACTTATGAATAAATTATGAAAACATAAGTTGCAGCTGTGTTTATTTTTATCCGGAACCAAACAGTCTTTGTTTGTTTTTGGGTTAGGGTTTGTTTTTTTCATCATTCATATCTGTATTTTTATAATTAGTCTCAGTCTCACGCCTTTTGTCGTACATTGTGATTTCGAAGGGAAGAAACATTTTTACTTAGTATTTTGAACGATTTCCTCTGGAGAAGATTATTATCTTATTGTGAAATGATTTTTTGAATATTTTAAGATTGTGTACTTTTATAAAAGACTGGGTGGAAACGTTAATTTGCGAACTTTAATGCAGTAGCCTTCATGTAGGTTTGACTCATACCTGGGGAGGAAGCCCCTCTGTGCTGCTGACTGTCACTGATGCTTCCCTGCACAGGACTGGATCTATTTTGAGGCTCACAGCAGAGCTCTAACGCCTCCTAATATTCACTCTCACCAGAGAGGGGGGCCACATTGCAGCGTTGCACTGTCGGTGGGTGGATTTCTGCCCGTGTGAGTGTGGGGAGCACATTCCTGGTGGCGCTGCCTGCCCCTCCCTCTCACTACAGGGAGGAAGCACGGAGGCCCCCGTCAGCTGGGGCTGCCAGGCCGACACGTCATGTGTCCCAGTCTCAGGTAGCGTGGTGGAGCGTAGAAGAGGCAGCTGCTACAGGAGCCTCCAGTGCAGCCGCTGACAGGCGTCATTAAAGTGAACGCGTCAGTGTCGTGTCTCAATAACCCCCCTGAAGCGCCACAGTCGGACTCTCTGAACTAGTCACGTACATGTACGTACTTGTACTGGTTCTGATTTTTCTACCTAAAATCACTTTTATGAACAGCTGTTTGGAGCACACAGCTCTTTCACATCTGTTCTGTCTTTTCAGTGATAAAACAATATTTTTTTTAATTATGTCTTATTCTGCACTTACAGTGAGGCGCTTTGAGGCTCCAGGAATTCCTCCAGCTCATCTCATCTCATTTGTAGTCAGATGACATGAACAGCACCATGAATAGTTGTTGTCTATTTAAAAAGGAGCGTAGATGTGATTCAGGGACTAGATTTCTTCCATCCCTAAGGATGCTGCAGTGTTTGTTAATTTATGCCTCCTCTTTCATACTGTGACCCAGAATTCCTTCCCCTACGCCATCGTGGAGGATTTTATAATTCCTCAGACATACCTTGAGGAGATGACATGAAGAAGACTGTAGCGGTTTCCTAACATATCTTACCTTTACTAACATCCTCATCCTTTGAGGAGCGACGGGGAGTATTTGGAGTCAGAAGACTTGATGACTAGCCTTACTTTTCTACACCCTTCTCTTGTTTCCTCCTCATTGACTTACTCAACAATAAACCACAAACTAAAGCCTCCAACAAGCCTTCTCCTTCCTCTAGACGCATTTTAGGATTTTAAACATGCTGAAAGTTTTGCTGAAAAGTATTTCCAGACAGCAGGGTGGTGGAGAGGAGATGATCCTGTAGACCTCTGCAGATGTCTACATGTATCCAACCAGTTGTTACTGACTTGCTGCACCTGCTCACAGCGATACACCTAGTGAGTCATGTAAACTCACTAGTTGGTCAAATGTGCAGATTGGAGGCTTGAATATAGAAATAAATAGCAACATTTACATGAAGGAAAATGGCAAAGGCTGAGTGACAAAAATATATAAAAATACCTGTGTGAGTGTTTCTTTTGATCATTGTGGGACATTTCTTTTTTTAATTCACGGTGATTTAAAAAGTGGTTCTTCCTGGATCACCTGTAGCCAGCTGTCGTTACCACAGCGGTCTTTCCTCCCCGACGTGTCGTCCTTGGTCTCTTGCAGACAAAAATTCAGGACTCGAGTCTGCAAATCAGACTTCAATCTCACCAAAGTCTCACATAATAATTATTTACTTGGCTCATTTGCACACAACTTGTATAGTTTTGTCTTCTGGTGACAAACATGATTATTCTTGTCCTGTTGTAGCCATCTGATGCCCGCTGAGAAAGAGAGCAGATATATTAACGACAGCGATGGGGAGGCTACCGATTATCTGTGGACCAAGTGAAGGACTGGATAACATGCTCATCATCACACAGTTGTCGTTCCAACAATAAAAGACGTGAGACTTGGCTTGGCTTCTTTCTTACCTACATATACAAATTAAATGTGAAGACACAAGCAACAAGCAGGGCTTCTTCTCGTTGTGTCATCGGTCATGTGGGGCTTTTCTGAGCCTGCGTAGGTGGCGCTCTGCAGATTCAAGGAGGAAACCACCAGCCATGAATGATTTCAACCAACGTGTGTTATGTAATACTTAAAAAAACACCTTTTGAACGTGAGGCAATTTCTATCAGTGGGGCTTCAGAACTAAAGTGTAGAAAGGTTTTAGGCCACACACAGTTTTATTTTGTTTTAATTTGAATATCCATATTTATTTTCTAGTTTCTTGACGATTAATTATTAATTAACATCACTGGAAACATTATGGGACATTCGACTTTAAAAGACTGAAACTGAGGTCACACTGAACACTGACTTCTGCCTGGAGAGTTAATTTGTTCTGAATATTGCGTGTACGAAGTCCACAACCAGGAGCTACTCCTCCAACATTTGTTCAGTCCGGCCAGCTGTGCCAAAGACACGAGGAGGGTAAAGGTCAGTCCGTCAGGCAGCGCTGGGGTCAGTGGGGCGAGCCAGATTTGACCAACATCCCACCACCAGACCACCTTTCAGCTCAGCTGTGGATCCAAACTTGACGAGCCAGACTGGACTTGATGAACAACCAACCTCCATCCTGTTCTTTGTGCTGAGATTCTCCACCTCCCACGGTTCTTGCACGTGTCTCATCTGTTATTTCCTGTTTTGACGTGACTGCTTTGCTCTTGCTTATTTTCTTATCCTTTACATTTTTTCCTTGCTTTTTTTAAAACTGATTTTCTTGGCCCATCCTTGACTGCAGTTGTTAACATTCCCATCCGTATCCCCACTTTTCCCTCCATGTCATGCGATTCTGCTGTCACCGCAGCCAGCCACCTCCACCCGCTCTGCCTTTTACTCTTCTAACCATCTTTTCCTCTGTTCATCGGTCCTTTCTCTCTTGTTTTGTCCCGTTCATCTAACCTCCTGCTTCCTTGTATAGCTTTCGTCCTCGGTCTTAAACCTCAATCCCCTTCCATCCTTCACACACTCCTGCGATGCCCTCCACCTTTCATTTACCCTCTTTATAGCTTTCTCTCTCCTGCTCGCCTCACCCTGACCCCTCCGCCACCTTTCATTCCCATCTCCTCAACTTTTCATCGCCTACTGCTCATGAACCTGACCTCAAGTGCAAGACAGAAGCATCATTTCAGCAACATCCACCCCTTCTCTCATTTCCACTTCACTGCAGCTACGATGGTCATCATCAAAAAGGTTAGTAGATTTCATCAGCACATGTGAACACACAGAGTGAAGAACAGAGAAAAAAACCAGCAGTTATTTAAGCGTAGTTGTGTCGTGTTGTTGTTTTTTTCTCCTGCCTCTCATGCACTTCTGACAAGCTATTTTATGCTTGCAGCATGACCCAGAGCGTTGCATGGTCATAATCACTTATAGTAATAGCTTTTTGTTCCTTTGTTTGCATCAGTCCATGATGTGTGTTCATGTGTGTGTTTGTTGACGTAGACTCAGTCTCTAATCTCTCGTGCATCGTGCATGATGGCGTGGGCAGAAATAGCTTGGTTGTTTGGATGATAGAGTCCTCGCTGCTGTCTAGTAATAATTCTTAGGCTGGGGGATGAAGCCTGAGCTAGCTGACCTCATTAGAAGAAACTCATTCTGAACGGTCCGGCTACTGAGCTGCAAGACACACTCGTCTGTGTGTCTGCGGTCAGGGCCAGCTTAAAGACACGGGACGGGGCTGCGCAGGGAAACGATGCTGAGCTGATTGTTGTTGGTCCTGATACCAAAGTAGGAGCATAAAGGTAGCATCACACAAAGAGCTGCGGCCATTTCAGTCAGTCTGGCGCAAATTTCCAGGCAGTAGGAAATTCTAATAAGAAAACAGAAATCCTAGATAAAAAATGTGATTAATTGCAGATAAAAATGTACAATGCTCAGAAGCAAGCAGAAGCGTTTAGTGCCTTCCTGCACAGATTTAAATCCTTTTAAGGAACTGACCCGTGCAGATGTTTGCAATGACAAAAACAACTCCTAAGCTTCTCTTTTTTATTAGAAATTTGCAGGAATTTGGCCTAATTGTACAAGTGAAACCATGTTATTTGGCTTATGTTAAAACGGGTCTACAGATATCTTGATCTTGAGTTAAAAAAGCTGTTTGCTGAGCTTATGCATGCAGGAACAATTAGTTGGAACTTGCTAGTAAACTTCATTTATTTTTTCATTTCTTCAGTCCAAAGCAAATCTTATTAGAAAGAGAAACTGACAAAAACAAAAGCACTTTTCAACTACGTCTTGACAGCTCTTCATAGAACTTCATTTTACACGGCTGAAATGAGGCCCTTCGCTCAGCTCCTCCTCTTCCTCCTCTTTCTCTTCCTCCTCCTCCTCTTCCTCAGGGTGTGCCTCTTTTGCAGTCTCAGCTATGGCTTCACTCTTCTATCCATGTATGACTTGGGTGCGTACGTTCATCTCGCCTGCAGTTTTGCGACAGTGTTTTTTATGCAGAAACTTGTGATTTATGAGTTATGAATTAGCCGGAGCGGTGAAACCGTTTTCCTGCAGAGATGAAGGCTGAAGCCGTGTAACAGCCAGCAATTCCGAACCAGTCAATGATCAAGTTGTTCCTTGTGTTTTATGTTTGAAGCTTTTAAGGCTAACATTAAGAACTATTACTTGTATGAGCAACGTTTCGCATAGCTGCTGCACTACTAATGCATTCACTAGAAACGTGTCTAGTTTCCAACTAGGAAACAAAAAACACCAAAAACAAGTAGGATTTACCAGTCAGAATAAAAACCTGTAAAAAGATTTCAGGTAAATAATGTCTCCTCCTAACGGTACAGTCCAGTTGTATGCAAGCAGCTTTTGACAAACTAAGCATAAAACTCCCCTGATAAAACTTTGGTTTAAGTATTTCACACAACTCTAAACAGCTTCACTGCTGACTTCACTAGTTTACCTGGTCAGTTCCAGATTTGTCCATGTTTGCCTTTAGAATTGTGGTATAATTGTGTTTCCTGGAAGCATTTTTCAGAGATCTTAGTCCACAACCACATGGAAGCGTCCCAAAACTGGAGTTAGATCCCAAGCATGCTCTGTTGAATTTAGTCTGCTGGCTGAAGTCTATTTGAGTACAATGTTATGTCCAAGAAACCAACATAAGATCGTCTGAGCTCTGTGACATGTCACTGTCTTTCTGGAAGTAACCATCAGAGGAATAAGACGCTTGTGGTCATAAAGGGACGAACATTGTCAGCAGCAATACCCAGGTGGGCTGTGGCATTTAAACAATACTCAGCTGGAAATATCTTCCACCACCACCAGTCTGAGCCGTCGATACGAGGCAGGATGGTGCGAGACCTACCTTAACTTCTGAATGGTGCAGCAGAAATCGAGACTTGGCAGACCAGGTGCTGTCCAGCTTTGGTGAGGTTGTGTGATCGATAGCATCACTTTCCTGTTCTGAGCTGTGTACTAAGCTCCAGTCTGCTTCAGGGTTCAACCTTGTGGGTATTCAGATGTTTCTGCATACCTTGGTTGTAATAAGTAGTTATTTGAGTTTCCAGTCTAGGCATTCTCCTCTAATCTTTGGTGAGACAACCTTGAAACACTGAAAGTCACCTAAATCACCTCCTTTCCCCATTCTGACACTTGAACAGATCCACTTAGTAAGTGCCTCATGAATGTATATTCACACCGGTGCATATGAGAGGTGCGTGTGTTTTCTTCAGTCTGGGGGAGTTCCTGGAGAGTCTGGACCTGTGACCTTGTTTGTACAGATACACGATCATTACTGACAGCGGCGCGAGCTGCCTGACAATCTGCACACATTACTGTAGTGGGGCTTTGAATTCATTTCTCCATTCTAACAAATGTGCATCAGTCGTTCATCCTTGCCATGGATGGGTGTTATTGAAGCCTACGCCTTAAAAAGAGAATTACAGGCTGATATCGGCAATCACGATGACATTTGTGTACCAAGCTACGCCATAAAAATGCTAATGTTGTGTCTGTGAGAGCAGAGGAGGTGGCTTGGCCGTCACAGGGTGCTGCTGATCTTATCAGATGAAAAATACCATTATTAAACTCATTGCTTGGTATTGGTAGTGATTTATAGACTTTTCTCAGCATTTTTCGCTCATATAAACGCCAGTAGACCAGAATCGTGTGTGTTAAATGGGATTGTGAGCACTACCCCACTTTGAAGGGACGATAAAAATGTACATGTTTTATCGTCAACATTGCTGTTCAGGAGCCTTTTAAAACAATACGAAGCGCTTAACTCTCACTGTGATTGTGATTTAAGCGATGTTTTTCAGTTTATTTGGTGAGAAGAAGTGCAGTGAAGGCATGCCTTTAAGGTTGCATTACTGGAAAGGTTTTTTGTAGCTGAAAGTGCTGGCTGTTTGTGGATTAGAAAAGCCGTTTTAATCTTATTAGATTAAGTCCACCAGGATTTAATTCACTTTATTCGGTCCAGTCAATAAGTGGATAAGGATTTTCTGTAATATGCGAGAAAAGGCTTTTTTGAGAAAATGCTGTTTTTCTTTTCTTTTCTTTTTTTTTCTTGTTAATGTCATGAAACTTATAAAAGAGTGAGACTGGTTGCTGTATACACTGTTCCTTGTTCATCTAGAACAGTGGTTGTCAAACGTCTTTGGATGAAGACAAATGTCCATGCCCCAACAGGAACACAGCATGTGACGTTTAACTCAACAGATCACTCCATCATACGATTTAAACAAAAATAAAGTACTGTCAAAATAAAATGGCTCTTTGCTAGAACAATAATAAACTGTATTTCTCCACCTATCTGCATTTTTTTTTTACAAATTAGATCAAATCAAATGCACAATGTTCTTTGTAGAAGAAACACAATAAAGTTTGGTCTTTACAAACTAATTCACTCAGACATTAAAAAAAACTGAATGCTTTGACTGGTCATGGCCTCGAGTCAATGTTGAACATTATTATTGGCTGCAATGAGCTGGTTTCTTACAAACTAGTTACAGCACGTACAAGCTATGTTTTAACCACTCCAACAAAAGAAAAAAGAAGTCAATGTTGGGCTGCAGTTTGTCACTATCACTCTAAAATTCAGTTGCAGCCCAGATCTGTACTCCGGAGAGGGAACAGCAGTTTAACTCATCTCACAGAGACGGGAAGAGGCGAAAAGAAGCAAAATACTCGCAGCCCACTGATGAGTTGACACTTCTCCATTTCTTTCTCCATCTGTGTCTCTCATCTGTTTCTCTGTCTAATCGCCAAGGAGGTTGTGTCACCGACCCAAAAAGTCACCTGATGTCATAGCACTGGGCCGGCTTACAGTTTTCCTCAATGGTGGAAGACAAAGAAAACGAAACAAAACCTCGTCGTGCCACCCTGAATTCAGAATCTCTGACTTTTGACTTTTAGCCAATCAAATTACAGCGGATCAACCAACAACAAATAAATTGCATGATTAGTAATGAATTAGAACATTGACATATCTCCTCACTCTTGATTCTCAGTTGTGATGTGTCGCCTTTCAGTTCCTGAAATTACAAGCTGAAGATCTAAAAACAAACTAATAACCATTGTTGCCATGGCGACCCTTTGTAATGACTGACATAGTTGAAACAAAAACAGATTTACGATTAATGCTATGTTGAAAGTGAATATTCACTACTGTCGAGAATGTTACCGCAGTGTAAAATGAGCATGCACACTCCCACTCTGTGCACAGACACACACACAAGCACACGCACACTGCGTTGACCCTTACAGGAGGAGCACAAACACCACCTACACAAGAGCAGCAACCTGAACTGCATGCAATGTACACCCCAGTAAACATAGTGCACGTAAAGATGCTCAGCCCACACACTCTCTTGATCTTCCTCACCCGCTCCTCTGCCTCTGCCCACTCAGCTCCGTCTGATGGTGTCGGCCCCCCCTCCGTCTACATTCTTCCTCTCTGTTGTCCCTCTCTGACAGGGAGGAGTGAAGGAGAGAAGGCCATAATAAGTGTTTCCCTTCAAGAGGATGAGCAGCTTCACTCCAACCGGAGATGAGAGGTGACACCTTCCTCGCATGTTTGCATACCTCCATTTCGTTATCGCTCTCGATCTTCCACTTCGTGTGCTGTGTGTGTTGAGACATGCCCTCAGTCGTGCACTGACTGCCGATGACACAGGTGTGTGTTCGATCGCAGCATGCTGACCTCTTTATCTCAAGCAAGTGACTGATCAGCTTTTTTGCGGTGGTCTAAAAGACATGTTAACAAGCTGCTAGGCTTCCACCCCATTTACTTGTAACAAAGCTAATCTCCTTTCTTATCCTCCTTTATTCAATGGAGAATAGTTGATCTAGATTTATTAAGTCTACGCAGTGATAGAAGAGAGACTGCTGGCTCTTGGCTTCTTCATCTGAACCTCCAGTAGGATCTCCCGCTCCAAACATCGTTTACCTCACGCATGGTTATCGAAGCTTCGTCCTCGGACCCTTCCTGCCGACCTAAAAAATATTTATATACACATATATATATATATATATATATATATATATATATATATATATATATATATATATATATATATATATACATATATATAATATTTTATATATATATATGTGTGTGTGTGTGTGTGTGTGTGTGTGTGTGTGTGTGTGTGTGTGTGTGTGTGTGTGTGTGTGTGTTAAATTACATTTAATTCAGGTCTTTGAGCAAAAACTTAAAAATACAGATGCATGAGAAATTTTAGCTGCATGAACTGATCATTAACAAGTGTTAACAGATCTACCAGAAGTTTTGGCCGTTTGACGTTCACTCTTGGAGAAGAAATTCTTTCTGCAGGCCATTTTTAAACAATATATATTCCATCATTCAACGTCAGAAATGGAAAAAAAAGATTCCTTGAACAGATTAGACCATCGTAGAGAGGTCATAGTGCACGTGGCACATTTGGTGAAAACCAAACAGCATTTCAGACGAACAGCTTCCTCCAGCTGTGAAGCACGGTGGTGGAGGAGTGATGATTTAGGGTTATCTCACAAAGGAATGGCTGAAAAAGACCGATACCAAGGTGCTGCAATAGTCCAAAGACCAGACCAGACTTTATTTGAAATAATTAGTTGGGACTGTAAGAAAGCTGTAAATAAATACATTTCTGCAAATTTGAATGAACAATTATGTTTTAATTATTATTATTAATACTTTTGAACATATATGTCCCAATATGTAAAATATTCAGTTAAAGAGGCTGCACTTTCTTTTTCACTTAACCACAACATAAAAATATAAATATGATTTATTCAATAAACTACTTACCCTCTAGAACTGTTTATCCATTAAATCTCCACCCAACACTTTCTGGGAAACTGGGAGCTCAATAATGGTAACATTAAGTTGTTTAAACCCAAGTGTTGTTTAAACCCAGTTTTCCAGCCAGTGGTCTCCAAGCATACAGGAAGTCCTCAGGACAAATTTAGAGGACTTTAAAAGCCTTGAACAGTGAGTGATTTATTTCATGACGGCCTCGTCCCCAGAGCTGCCTCATCACTGAGTAATTATTCTGTGAAGCCCGGGGCAAAGTGCTTCAGTCATTTACTGTGGCAAAGAAAGCAGATCTTCATCCTCTTCTTTTTTTTTTTTTTTTTTTACTTTTATGTCAACCTTAGCAGCTCATCTTTGAGACTTAGTAGTAGTTAATGTCTTTCTTAGCATTTGACTGTGTTATATATACCTGAGGTATGTCTCCTGTGTTAGTGAATAAAACAAAGATAAAATGTGCAAAGTCACTGATTTGTACAGTTTGTTTTCAGGTTTCAGGTGATCGACAGAAAACATGTAAGAAATTGCAATTGTGAATAAGTTTTGCATATATTTAAAAAACTTTAAATGACTATTTCATTGAGAGATCTCGTCTCAAATAAGCTTCCTATGCTGTGCAGCTATTTGTCTGCTCAGTCTTAACAATACAAAAAAAAAGTGAAATTATCTTGTTAAAAAAAGTTTTTTTACATCAAGAAAAACAACATTAATGAGATCTATAAATGTGTAATGAAGCTGTGAGGTCCAAGCACCATGAACTGAATATTTTATCTCAACCAAGAAATGGGATGCTTTTTGTGCGTGCAACTTTACTTCTCACAAATTTCAAATTTTACATTTTGAGTTTGAAGACATGTTGCCAATTATGTTTAAAGCTGTAAGAGTAGACAGGTATCAAAACAGTTCATCGTTTTTTCAGCTGATGGAAGAGCTGTTTCAGTCTTGAAGTACACTATAAAAAAGTGATTCTTTACTTCTGAGTAAGTCCGACATTGTAAAATTTACATGTGGTTTGTTAGTAGTTAGTGGACCTTATTGTTTACTAGAATAATGCACCCCAACATTTTGCACAGTAAGCAAGGGATTTTTAGCTGCTGACATTTTAGATCAAAGCAACAAAATGTTCGGTGCTGCGGAGAGCCCGTCTTTTTTTGGCAGATCAATAATGTGGCTTTTGCTTCCCTGCTCCTCTGCAGAGACAAAACCATCAGTCAGCGGGGTGTTGGTGAAATATCCCACAAAACACTAAGTGTTCGCTGCACACCGCCATCCCCAATGCACCGTTGGCTGAGTTGTGTGCTTGGTTCTCTGATCAATAACACGCTTTCTCCTTTGGCAAGAGGTCATGTCCGTCTCTGGTGATAAAACTATCTGGATTAATCTGCACCTTAATGTGTTTCTGCATTAGCTTGAGTCCATTCTCCAATCCCTTAATGTCTTTGAGATGGAGGCACAGAGGCTAATAAAGCATTCTCATATTTAATCATTATTGTAAAGCATAAGCAAAAATCTTTCATCTAGTTTGTTCTTCAAAAGCAAGCAGGTACACAGATAACATTAAGATACATACAAAGAGGCACAACAGTGGCATATTCAGTGTTTTTATTTGACCTTTTTACTGAACCAGATATGTTCTTCAACAACAATGAGAGTACATACGAATTCTGAGACAGGGAAGATTAGTGCACACTTCTGAAATATGCTAATAAACTTAATTATTTTAAATTGCATGGACCTTTCCTGAAAATGGACCAGCAGTATTTACCAGAGATTGTTCCACGGTGCTTTAATAAGAAGTGATCATTTAGTAAATGGTGTCCTCTGTCCTGAATGGCTTTTTGTTCCCTCTTTCAGGTCGGAACATGACGATCCCGCCGATGTACAAAATTGGTCCCATAAAGAAATGCTTTCAGTGGTTTGACATAGATAAACGTATCTAGTTGAAATAGAGGTTAGAGATTTACCAACAGCAATTTCTTGACAAACTTTATTTGGCAGGATAAAAAAGGCTTTTCGTAGATTTTACTTACATGTCTCATATCAAACAGATTTTTAGATTTTTAGATCTAGTTTAAGGAATTCCATCATTTTCCTCATGTTGGCTTTACATTTTTCACTGCAGATACCAGTAAAAGCAGTGGCTGAAGGTTGTGAGCGCTGCTATCTTTATTTTTAACCTCTTAGCCTTTAAAAAATTCATGAAACTTGGCATTTTCAGCCGGGCGATTCTATATTGACTGTCAAAGTTTGATGTCCTACACATAATGGTTGTTCCATCCATCCATCCATCCATCCATCCATCCATCCATCCATCCATCCATCCATCCATCCATCCATCCATCCATCCATCCATCCATCCATCCATCCATCCATCCATCTTCCGGTTGAAGATGCCTACAAAGCTCTGGCTTCTCTTGACGTGTAGGAGCAGTGACTCGACTCCAAGTCCCTGTCAGATGACTTGGCTTTTCACCCTTTCTCTCAGGGGGAGTCCAGCCACCCTGCAGAAAAAAAAGGTGTGCAGTTTCTGGCTGAGTAATCTTGTTCCTTCGTTCATAGTTCACGATCATTGGTGAAGGTAGGACCGTGCATCACTTGCTTAACAAATAGCTTTTGGTTCAGCTCTCTCTTCACCACAACAGACCGCTACAAGGGCTGCTTTACTGCAGACACTGTACCAAACTGCCCATCAGTCTCACGCTTCCCTGCATTCTTCCATGAACGAGACCCTTAATCTCCCCCACTTCAGCCACCCGCCCAATTCCAACCTATAAAGGGTAATCTGCCTTTTTTCAACTAAGCACCATGGCCTCGGCTCCAAACTGCGCCAAGCAGAGTTGGATACCAGGGCTGAATGACGCCAACGGGAACACATCATCTGCAAAAGGCCGAAATAGGATCCAGTAAACCAAACCCCATCTTCTGCTTGGGGTTGTCAAGAAAAGAGGTCCATAACAGTTATGAACACAATCTGTGGCAGCACTGTTAGTCAGATAATTATCATTATTGAATAACCAATGACATAGATGATAGTAAAAGTATTTATTTTTTCATCATCATCATCATCATCATTTTACATTGTTTAAATGTTGAGCCAAATAACCTTTTAGTGCAAGATGTTTTTGGTACATATTATCTGGTTTTATTAAACCAGTTGTCCAAAACAGACTCAGTTAACGATGGAAAAAAATAAAATCAATCAAAATGTTTACATTAAAGACAGTGAAATTAGATAACCCAGGTATATTCAGAACCTGTCTAGTTGGCTTTTCACTACTTTTCACTACTAAATCATTTTTCATTAAAATGATCACATCTTTCCAAAGCTTTTCTTGTTCTGGTCATGGGGGAGGGGGAGTGGGGGTATGTGAATTTGGTAGCATTTCCTTTTCTTTTTCAATCTCTTTATGCTTTTATTTTCTTCCACTGAGATAGTCATGCATTATCTACACCTCATATCAGGGTAGAAAGTCTTTCAAAAGCAGGAATCAGACAAACATTCTCGCATTTATTCCCTCTGAAGCTCTTCTGTGTGCTGCAGTATTCACCAGGGATACACAGGTTCGGATCAAAGAATCAATCCCTCATCCAAACGTGAACAAAGAGGTTTCTCCTTCAACAAATTTCAAAGCAGGTTTGAATTACACGTTGATGTACACAAAACACCTTAAACATGATGCTATTTCTTTAAAAGGAAAGTGTACATACAAAAACATCTTTTCTGTTCCTTAGAGCATTTGTGTGGGTATTTGAAGTAACTGCCAACTCATAAACTCCATCATAACATAATCACGTCATTGTTTTGTTTTTTTAAATACGTAATTTAGCGAGCTGTTGAGCTTTGCAAAGTTGCTTTCACAGTTTCTTCTCTGGGCAGAATTATCCAAGTCCCCACATCTTTGTCTTTGTCTTTCTACATTTTTTTCCGTAAAATTTTTTGCAACCTTTAAGGAAACTTAGCAAAAATAAATAAATAAAATTTTAAAAATGACGAGAAAAAACACAGAAAGTGTCACATTATGAATATAAGACTTAATATCAGAATTTGGAAAGAATATCTAAGAACAATGTGATAAGTTTGTATTCAAATAGAATCTGCAGGGCAGGCGTTTGTTGCTAAGCTTGGAAAATTGTGTCAGATTGTAAAAGGGTGTTGTCTTTATATCAGGAAATGTAAAACAATAAAATAAAAAAAGAGTCCATTTGGTGTGGATCAGGGATTTATTCAGACCTGGTGCTTTTTTGTGGGCATTATTTTTTCTGGTGTTTCTGTGGGTCGCCACAAACAAACACTCAAATCCTCAACTGGTCATCTTTAATCCATTCAGTGAGAGACATGATATATGTTCACTGCCTAAGATACAATGATAAGTCGTGGGATTGTAAAATCACTATTATTCTAAATCAGTATCAGCATTGTCACTCTCGTCATAATCCTCCTTTAGACCACACTGATGCAGCTCTGTATTTGTGGGCTTACCCTGTGTCTGATGGACAATTTTCACAGCTCCTTCTCCTAAAACTTCAATTTGTCTAATCAATGTGAAGCTTATTTCTGGCTGCTACACACATTACCTTCAAATGAAACCTGGGTAAAAGACAGCCATCGACTCCCAGTCAAGACTTTCCACTTCATTGACTCAGACACTGTTAAATTGACTGATGTGAGGCGGTGAGGTGAGGTGGGAGGTAGTGCACGGCTCCACTCTCACTCACAGACCCATGTGTAATCATGCATTGTCCCATATCATGCAATGTAACTCAGCACGAGTGTCACACCCTTTAAACCTGTCGGTATGTGCACTCTTTTAAATTACAACCCATCTTGTATCACCCTGCCTACAATGTAGCTGCACACTTCACGTGCTCATCGGTTCTCCTTTAGGTGAAGTAATGACGTTGGTTGAATGATGCAGCACACACTGGCAAGAAGAAAAGGCTGACCACTGACCAGGACTCAGACATCTTTATTAGTGGCAGTCCTATTCTGGTTCATTGTCTTGTATGTAGCGGTAATACAGGTAACTTAAATTTCTGCAGCCTGCTCATTCAGCTCTTATATTACAAAAAAAACTCTTATCTTAGTAGTCAATGAACAATGTTAGGTTTTCATCCTCTTTGCGCAGCAAAGCAGCTTCTTACTGTTAAGACACACGTGTAGCGAGGGCATGGTGGATAGAGATGCAGCAGCATAGACAAAGAGCAAATGTTTTCCTTTTTGTGGAGATGTTTTATCCCTAACTAGAACTAATTTGGCTTATGGTACATAGTGCATTGAGCCCAACCTGGAGCACGTGTCCTACGTTGGCTTTGTTATGTTTTACATTATTGTGAGGGCCAGGTGTGGCCCAAAAGCCAAAAGATAATCCAGAATTAGGCCGTATCTCTTGTATATGTGGCTGCCTGCGCATTCACCTTGAGTCGTAGCCAACTGTCAAGGCCAAATATGGGCCACTGAAAACTGCAGAATGTTTGGGTTACCATGCTTCGGTATCTGCACGTGTGTCCACGTGATAACAAATAATCAGGCTGCATAGTCTTCTTGGAGCACTGCTTGGGATAATCGGTTGAGAAACAATGGTCAAAAAACCTGAGAGCTGACTTATTGTTGTGGTTGGATGTTATTCCTAGCTCACGCAAAAATCAGTTGTTTCACACGTGATTTGAACACAGTGAAACGTGGAAGTGATAGCAGCAGTGTAAGTTACTGGCTCAAACAATCAAACACTCACTGATGTGATTACTTTTGCAGCATGTGGGAATTGGAGATTTTATCAACTGCAGTTGTATGGAATTGTATGGTGGTCACTGGGGTATATTACTGCCGAAGGTATGGGACATCGGAATACGGCTTGTTGCTGTAGGGGAAATAAAGTGAGAGGCAGGGAAAAGTGGATAAATTTGGATCTTCAGTTGAAGTTGATAAATTAAGAGCATACGGGAACAGTGTATTAAGACAGAGAGGGGGGGGGGGGGTAGAAGACAGAGACAGAGAAGGTGACATAGATGCATGGATGCTGAGCTAGAAACAGAGGGCAGGAATGAGATGGACCAGATCCTGCGTTTAACCGTGTTTTTGCTGTTTCCCCATGCGCAGTACGCTGCTCCCATGTGTCAACAACTGTCCTGTTGTCGAGGTTACTCATCATGAGAGATGTGAAAAAGTGCTGGAATTCCATCCAAATTGTGTGTTTTAGTGGGAGGGAAAAAAGAAATAAATGTCAAAATGTTGCGACAAACAGCACATCAGTAGAGGTACTTATGAAGCTGCCATCTGTGTAGTGCCATTTTAGGGTAAAACTGGTTGCTGGTATTGACAGGACTATTCCACGACTGATCCTGGTATTGACAGGTCTATTCCATGACGCATCCTGGTTTTGGCAGGACTATTCCACGACTGATCCTGGTTTTTACAGGACTATTCCACGACTGATCCTGGTTTTTACAGGACTATTCCACAACGGATCCTGGTATTGACAGGAAGTGGAAGTGGCTGGGATTTAGCAAAAATGGCACCAAATTAAACTTTAATTTGAGCTTTTTGTGCAAATTAATTAATCATTTTATTATATTAATGAGCTGATCTGCATGTTGACTTATTATCAAAGTTTCTTTCAGTGAATTTTACACGTGATTCCTATTCAGATATCCAGTTGCAGTTGTAAATGAAAAAATGTGACCTATAAATGTATCGGTGAAAGAAAATGCTTCTTTCACAAAATAGTTGGATTAATTAGTTTTTATTGTTTTTTAATCTCTTGTTGTTGATTCAGATTCTTTGGGTTTTATAGGTTGGGATTTGGTCGACACTTTCTGCTCAGTTTTCTGAACAACCACATCATCGCAGTCCTTGAAAAACACGCAGTTTTATTGTTTCAAAGATGTTTAGTTGATTTAGTCATTTAATGTTGGAAGTCTCTGCCTTTTACCTCTCAAGATAAGTGCTGCTTCCACATCTTATCCTCATCAGAAATGTAGTTTCACAGGAGTTTGAAGGGCTGAACAAGTGCAACTCTCGGCGGTTTCCAAGTGAACCCAGGTAGATAACATCTCACCTACTGCTGTGTTTGTCTCCAGATGTGTCAAACTTCCAGGTCTTTATCCTGCCTTCTATGGAATTTGTCACATTTGGGTTTTTACACTTCTCTTCACATTTTCCACTAAACTATTGTACAAGCCAAGTTGAATCAGCTGATTATGACAAACCAGGTAAAACTGTACACAACTGATATTTTGTTGTCCGTTAGATTGATTCTGTGATTTTATAGAGGGTACAAGAGGCCAGTGGGAGTTGTGGAGTATGCAGTGTTACTCTCTGACAAGCTTCACTGGGTGGAAAATACTCGTTTCCTCTTCTTTCTCTTAGCAATTCTCTTTCTCCAACCTGACGAAGGCTTTATTTTTTTGACTCTCCATCCTCTCCTGTCCTCTGCTTCACTGCTTTGATTGGTGCGTCTGGCAGCTCTCTCACCTCCGGCACCCTAGACTTTTTTCCTTCTTCATCACATCTGCCACCTCTCTCTGACCGCGCAGTGAATCCTTCCTGGTTCCTCTCAGACACTTTAGTATATCTGTATTGCACATTTTGTGCCGTTTGAGGGACGCAGTCTGCAAAATAGTTTCAGCTCTATGGCTCCTGCAGAGGCAGAATAGCAGTGCAACAAAAAAAGTCACAAAAAGAGGACATGAACACAGAAAAAACTATTTAATCGTTTTTTTCTTTAAGCGGCACGAACAACTTTTGCCATTTTTAGCACAGCGAGTCTTCCTAGAATTGTGCTGTTACTTATTTATTAATTTACAAAACTAAGATTTGCTCTTGCTTGAGCTCTCGCATGGCCACTTTCATTTTCTTGGCCATCTCTATGTTCTTGAGTCTCTGAGCCATGCCTGCTGTGATGTCGACTGCAGCTTTGTGCCACAGCTCCATCGTCATTAATGTGTGACAGAGTGCAGTAAAGAAATATGCTTCTGTCCACAGAGATATCTGTGATAGAAGGCCAGAGTTACTTTGGTTGGTTTTTGCCATTAGTAGAGTTCCATGAGAGCTGGTCCTTCCCTGCACATGTTCTCATCATGTGCTCAAGCGTCTTTGGCACATGGCGGAGCGGAAGATTGCTCAACAACATTAACAACAATTGCAGCTTCTTAAAGGGGAAAGCGCATGTTTTGCATTCATTACATTCATATCATATATCTAATTGGGATTGGTTTGCAATAGATTAGCAATAAAACGAATATACTTAATTATTTAATCATAATGAAACTTTTTAATTGGGTAACAGCACTAAAGAAGATAAACGGGGCAGATTTGCAGGTCGGCGTGCAGGAGTTTAAGTATCGATGTGTCTTGTTCTCGAGTGACAGAAGAACTGAGCAGGAGATTGACGGCAGATCTGTAGTGGTGCAGACTCT
>CM026201.1:30832482-30923442 GCA_014839995.1 Xenentodon cancila
CACACACACACACACACACACACACACACACACACACACGCTCAAGCACACAGGTGGCTCATTCTAACAGGCAGGTGTCCATCCTTCATTTTCCATCACAGGGCCCTAATCGTTTGCATTTCTTTGCTTTCTAGTGTCCAAAGTTAGGAGAATTTCTTAAGGGATCTTTTTTTTTTTTGCAAAAATGAAAGGTTAATATAAAAAAAGTCTTCCTCCAGGAAACTGCAGGTATTTAAACCCTGCAGTCCTGCAGACAGACACGTGTGCTACAGACTACTCGTAAGACCGTAATCCAGGTCTTGAGTCATTCCTTGCTACATATTTACTTGGATAAAAGCATTTCCTAAATGATTAAATGTAAAAATGAATGAAAAATAACACATGTTATCCTCTTATTTCCTTATAATGTATTTTTGCGAACCAGGCCTTTAATTCTAATTTCTTATTTTACCAGTTAGACTTATTTCTACTATCTTTCTACAGTGTTTTATCTTTAACCTTAGAAAGAACATCTGGAGTAACGCACATAAACGTTAGTTTGCATTCAACATGTCAGAAGTCTAGTCACTGGACATCACAAAATTCACCTCTCTGAAAGGATGGGTAATCCCATATTTTGAACTCTGTAGGGCATATTTCAACTAGAATTAGTAAATTCCTTATTCAAGCTGTCACGCTGGACCGGATCGGAATATTTGGAAATCCAGCTATTCGTTTGTTCGGTGCTGCAGTTTTTCAATCTTGACATCTAGATTTTCTTTTCAGTTTTCTTTTCCAAACAGTCAAAAGGAAAACACCTCAGATGCTCGGCAACACTTGAAAGTGGACACCAGATAGCAATTTCCGCGCAGTTTTGTTTTATTTTATGGTACTTCTGGATCCATTTTTCATTCATCAAACCTCAGAACAGTGATGACAAAGGCAGTCTATCAAATATGCAGTTACTTTGACCAAAGCTGTGAATATCCACTGTAATCTTCTACCGAAGCTTTGGTGTCCGTAAAAATCCTATTTGGCCCACTCATTCCTCACACTTGATAGCTCCTGTTAAAGATGTATTTTTAAGGTAAATAGAAATTCCCTTCTTTATTGCAGGACTTTTATGTAACTGCATACAATACGGAACAGCATGATGGATGATCCAAAACGATTGTTAAGAAATGAACCAAGCTGAACTGCTTCAAGATGTCACCAGTAACGAATGTTTAATCCAGTGACGTTAACAGCAGGATTATTTCATCAAAGCAAGGCTGCTAACTGCAAGTTTGTCCTCTAAGTCATATTGTCCAGGGTAATGTATTGGTGATATTTATGATAAATAATACATACAGTATTTGTGAATACAAAAGTAGTTGTAACTCATTTTTGTGAGACTAAGCTACCGGCTATATAGATGATTTAAAAATATGTTTTTGAAATGATTTAAAGTGCACTTTAGGTGTGAGATCAGCGAGGCGATGCTTTACTGCTACATCACGGTCAGAATAAACACACCGCCTGCTCCTCATTAGTGTTTGATCTGCTGCTAATCAGATCAGTTCGAGGTAATCTCGCTTGCACATCAGGTTAATAGGTCAGCAGCACATTATTTACAACTGTGCTGTGTGATCGTGACTTCTGCTGTCGTGCTTTTAATGGGGGAGCAGCACAGATTCCTCAAAACCCACCTGTTTTGATCAGGAAATCAGAACCACGAGAAACTGATTAAAGTTGACCGAAAGAGCATCAGGTGGGATTATGATTTTACTGAGGCAGTAAAGTAAAACTGTCAAACATGGAGGATGCAGGTAACAAAGCATCTAGAACACAGTTATGTCATTTTCTGCCCACAGGCTTCAATAACCTTGTTTTTCTCCATTTAAATATTTGTCCTGAACTGGAAACATATTTTTAAAACTTGGGGAGTAATGTGATTTTAATAAATTCATTCTTTTTGGTTTGCTTTAGATCTTTTAGATCTTTATGAGCATGTGAGACCCGAAGTGACCAACTACAAAGTCACTTCCGGTCTCTGCTCTCAACCGTTCCTGGTGACAGACTGTTGCGTTCAGGTACAATATTCTGCAGAGTGACACCTCTGTACTTCGGATCCGACCTCACATGTTGCGTCTCCACCTTTTCTTGACACAGTTTATACTGTTAACTGCCATGCAACAACACATATTCTGAAAACATCAGTTATCTAGAACTGCAGCATCAAAAGCAGCATATCAATGCTCGTTTACTATAATAGATCTACTGACTGCTCCGGCATCTTGAAAGGTGTTTCTGCCTTTTCATCTCACTGAAACACAAACAAGCTTGGCCAACAGCATCTCCATGCCCCGCGACTCGTGTTTACTCCACAAACACAACTCACCCACACGCTCCTGAGCAGACACAGGGATCCTTTGAAGTCAATGTGAGGACGATGAAATGAAAGTCAACTTCAGAGAGGAGGCAGGAGACGAGGAGTGCAGCCTCCATTGTCAACAGTTTCTCCATTCGCAGCACTGTGGTGATTCCACCTGAAAGAACGTTCAGGTAGTGGAACAAACACCTGACGCACGTTGAATTGTCATTTCTTCTTGAGTACAGATACATTTCTTCCTTTTTCCCCTGTTTGGCAGTTCAGATGGTACTTATCACACTTATAACCCTTAATTTGCACCTTTCTCAGAAGTATCTTGAGCAGCCAACTCAGTTTGGTGATAAGCAAATAGCCACTGGCCTCTTTTCTTTCACCTCTTGTTATGCTCTGAGGCCCATTTCTTTGCTCTTTTTGCCCCCCCCCCCCCCCCCCCCCCCCCCCCCCCCTTAATGCCCTTCTCCTTCACTTGCCCCCCTCACCCTCTGTTGACCTCCCATTTATGTCTGTCACCTACTCTAACACTCCCCGTTTCCTCCCTTTCTTCCCGTGCTGCTCATTCCCAGACTAACCAAAATGATGTTTAAACAGGAAAATGACATAATGACTTAATGGAAAGGCAGCCGAGTTGATGCAAACACTCAACTGCGAGTGTTCAGGTGGATGAGGCAACCTTTTGAAGTGATAGAGCTGTGCAATTTCTGCCTTTTCACCAGTTCCCTCCCTTCTCTCATTTCCTCCATAACCCTCCTCACCCCTCATTCACCTTCCCGCCTGAGGTTTCTACTTCTCAGGGTAAAGTGACATCCTGCCTTCTTCTCGTCTCACCCCTCGCCTCTCATGCTGTCTTGCTATGGTTTCACCGTTCTTGTCATAACCGTCAGCCCTCCCTACCTGCACCTGCTTCTAACACTCCCCCTCATAGTTTCTTTCCTCCTGTCTGCACCGCATCAACTTTTGTCTGCCAAGGACAGGGATGCCGTGAGGCGCCTGCAGAGCTGAGACTCGTAACAAGCAAAAGCACTCAGCAGGATAGAGGTGTAGAAGGAAGGAGAGAAAGTAAGTTAGTAGGTGGTCACCAGGGAAAGGGGGGAGATGAATGAACAACGAGGGGAAAACAAGGCGAAAAGAGCACTACATGGAAAAGCAGGAACACTGTGGAGATGGAAATTATGATTCAGGTCCAAGTTAGAATTACTTCCGTACTTCCAAAGTCAGTCTTTGGGTGTAACTGTCCAATTAAATGGTGAATCCAGATTTTCTCTCAGTTTACCTGATCACTAAGTTGTTTGACCAGCAGATCAACAAGAAATCGTGTTACTGTCTTCTAAGAATCATCTCATTAATGGAATAAAAGACTTGACAGGGAGTCTAAATAAACCGCAAAATATCATGGAGTTGAAAGGAGGTGACGGTTCACTGTGTGCGCAGGCGTCATTACTTTTCTCCCAATTGCTCAGGGTTTGCCAGATAAGTTCAACTAGGATGTGATATGTGAGATGAGTCTCCGAGCTGAGACACGTGTGTGCACACAACCTTGAAGATACGACTGACATCATTTGACAAACTGTAAATTACAAACATGATACAACCCTCCGGTCTGCACACGGATCACACGAGACACGGATACATGTGACAATGTGAAAGATGATAACTGTAAAATCTGGAGCGCGACATTCCTGTAAGGCCACTCGTGCATCTGTAGCATCTGTAACAAGGGTGAGAGCAGCACGGACACAGGACGAAGTTTGTAGCTGTATAATAACTGTGTAATAACAGCGTTATAAGCTGCAGTAGTTACTTATATATATACTCAGGCATTTATTTTATCATGGCGACTGATGCAGCGTCAGCTGAGTGCTAGCTGCTCCTTCACAGTGTCACGGTTCAGTTCAGTCAAATACTTATTGCTGTATTGAACTGATAACGCTGTAAGTGGTACTTTTAGTCTGGATTTTTTTTTTTTTATGGTCCTTGTGTCTCCATCGTAGACCAGATTGCATCTGCATGTTCGTCAGTTAGCCTTCATCATGTCTTCGCTCAGTTTAAAGTGTGACATTTTCATAGATACAGTTTTATTAAATGAAAAGTAAGGCTGCAAGTGAAAGAGATGGAGGAGGAAGAGTACAAGAGGCAGATGTGTAAAGAAGGGATGGAATGAGAGCTGGAGTATGGTGGAGGAAGAAATAGAGAGACAGGAGAGACGGAGGAGGTGAGGAGACAAATGCCCATTAATTTGGCTCAGTGAATAAGCATAGGAAAGTGTGTGTGTGTGTGTGTGTGTGTGTGTGTGTGTGTGTGTGTGTGTGTGTGTGTGTGTGTGTGTGTGTGTGTGTGTGTGTGTGTGTGTGTGTGTGTTCAGGGTAGGGGGTTACATCCCAGAGAGTAGCATCTGCTTTATGCAAGACTGCTCATATTACCCAGGGGGCTTTGAGGCTGAAGCAGGACCAGATTTCTCTGTGCTGTTGCTGTTGATGTCTTTGGCCTCTCCTCAGATATCCTCAGTGCACACTGCAGATTAATAAGAAAGACTGGAGATATAGTTAATCCATCTATTTATTATAAATGCCTTCAATTTATTTAATATGTAGAATATTTACACAATCTGAACAAATCTCCAGAAAAAGTACCTTTAAACACAAAACGTCCCATGGCACCATAGATTCATAAGGTTTTTCTTTAATACACTCAGCTGGTGACTATGAAGTGTTGACTCTTTATTAGCTCGAACCAAGTGTAATAGCGTTGCCTCGTCGTGCTTCACCTCCGATCTGCAGCCTGTAACCCAGAACTTTATTATAAAAAAGAATAAAATGTGTTACCATAACTATGCAGATGACACTATATCTATACAACATCTCACCGTGTGACTATAATCCAATTCAAACATTGATCAAATGCAAACAAAAGAGCGGCTGTGCCTGAGTTTTCCTCAGTTAAATGAAGACAAAACAGAAATAATAGTGTTTGGAGCCGAGCAAGAAAGATTAAACGTCAGCACTCAGCTTCAAGCAATAAAGCTAAAAACCAAGAGCCAAGCCAGAAATCTGGGAGTTCTGGACTCAGACCTGAACTTTAACAGCCACATTAAGACAGTACTGAAGTCAGTCTGTTGTCACCAGAAGAACATTTGGAGGGTTAAAGGACTGATGTCTCAGCAGGACTTAGAAGAACCTGTCCAGGCTTTTATCTTCAGTAGACTGGACTACTGTAACGCTGTTCTCACGGGTCCCTAAATCATCCATCAAACAGGCAGTTAGTCCTTAGTGTTGGCCTTAGTCCTCACTAAGACCAAGAGACTGGACTGGACCATGCTCATACTCATACCACCAACTCCACGTCTTAGATCTTCACACTGGCTTCCTGTCGGTCCCAGAATAGATGTTAAAATCCTGATGTGGGTTTATAAATTTATGGATGGGCTGTTGCCAAAATACATCTCTGATCTCCTGGTCCATTATGAACCTAGCAGACCCCTCAGGTCGTCAGGGTCACGCCTACGTTCTGTACCCAGAGTTAGAACCAAACACGGTGAGGCAGCTTTCAAACTTTTCTTTTTAATGCACTTTTTAATGTTTTTATGTAAAGCGCATTGAATTGTCTTGTATATGAAATATGCTGTACAAAAAAACTTGCCTTGCTTTAATCTCATTAAAATATTTTGAAGGATTTCTCATTCCTAAAATGCACAAGGGGAGGAAAGAAGCGAGGAAGCCTTTTGGAATATCTGCATGCAAACATACACCCTTTTCAGTTACATTTTGGCTTCTAATATCTAAAGCAGCTCAGAAAGACAGGAGAAAGTACATTTACATACACACAAAACAAAGTACATACAAATACAGCTATTGCATAACCAAGATATGGTGAAGATGGCAGCGTTTCCCCAGGCTTTTGGCTGCTGTTCTACAAAGGACAGAATCCAAGACAGACATAACAGGAAATAACATCCCATGAATACTAAAATGTGTAAAACATAAACGTTTATATCACTTCTAACCTGTTTTCTATCATTCATAGACTCCATCTTTACCTCCCTTGTCGTCTTAGGGATTGTTGGGGTCACAGAGCCTAAACTAGAGAGCATTTATGTCTAACATAAACAGATATAATGATAAATGCAGTGTAGCAGCAGAGCCCCAACGCTGCATCAGGCATTGAGACACTGATCACAGATGTAACCGCAGCAGCTGCAACTGTGAAGGGAATTTAGTAAAGAAAATGGAACTCTCTTTTTGTGGCTTTACTGTGAAAGTGAAGATGAGTGACACATTGATACAACATTGTAAATTGATTTAAAAATCACAGGCACTCATGTTAACAGTTGGAAGCCTGGAACTCTCCGTCATTCAGCTTGGAACTGAAGAAGCCTTTTGGATGAGAGACGAAGCGTCTTCGTCAAACAAACTAAGTCCAGTCGCCTTCGTTTCAAGCCCTTTGGACTGCCGTGACCTGGATGTCTGCGAATGTACACCAGCATAAAACCAGCCACGCCCACAGGAAGCATAAAACCTATGTGGTCCAAACTCTTTGACAGTTTCAGGTGAAGTCCGGGTTGCCGCCGAGTGATCGGTCGGCGTGATCCGGTTATGTTTAAGACCACAAAAGTTTGGAGGCCGTGTAACTAAAACCAGAATGTAATGATCTGCCAATCTTATAAACCCACATTTTATTCCCAGTAGAACATAAAACCACATGTCGTGTTAAAACGTAGACATTTTAACATATTATGGAAAACATTAAAGTACAACTAATGTTGAAGATGATGCTGTAGTTTTTTATTCCCAATGAGAAAAATGTATGAAAGTCGTGAGGAATTTTACTCTCCTGCTTGTCCTGTAGCGTGTAACGTCTTTGTTTGCGCTGTCTCCAAGCTTCATCCAACCCGCTCCCCCTCAGAACCTTCAAACAGGAAGGTTAAAATGTTATTATTGTCATTATTTCCTTGTCTTCTGTTTGTTTACACTGAGTAGTGTGTAACAGAGGTTTCGCTCAATTTCCCATGTCCACAGTCAGGAGTCTGACCTTTTAGGGCGGTCCAGTGTTAAGGATGTGTCAGTTCAAAAAATGCAATAAGTCATTCAGGTGTTGAAGACATTTATTTATATATAGTATTTTCTTTTCTGTCATCCAAACAACCACTGGATCACATCAAAGTGCTCACTTGGTTTCAGTCAGAAAACAAACATTTGATATCCTCTGTTTGAGGACATCGAATGAATTTGATCTTGTATCTCACCACAAAGTGCAGGGATGTGACTGGCAGGGCAGAACGGTGAACCTGCTAATCCTGTCAGCGCTCCGTGGAGGACTGTAACACTGTCAGGCTGTGACCAGGTTTGTGGTGACCAGGTTTGTGGTGGGGGGGTCAGATGCAAACCAGGAGGACACGTTACTCACCACAACATCCTACAACCTGCCAGTGAAAACCCACAGCTGCCCACTAAAACCTGTTTAATTATTCCTTAAGTGAAACTTCCTCGTTCCCATGTACACCCAACAGATGAGAAAACAAAACAATCTCATTCTGAAAAGATGTGCAGTTCACAACCCGCTCACATGGCGAGAGTAACGAACGGACCGACCTGGTAAATGCCTGACTAATTTTAACTGTTTAAAGCTGCGCTGTGTAAAACAGGGTTACAGTTGATTGTCTTATACTGCAATGTCACATTTTAATAACTTGAGCCGTAATAAATGAAGATATTTGCATAATTCGTAACAAATGCCTGCACTCGGACAGGTTGCACACGTTGTACTTACTCTCTGATAATCGTTTCATTCGCACAGATTGAGCTGTATTGTTTTTTTAAAAGGTAATTGCCCATTTGATTTAGTTTTTATCTTTTTTAGATAACGGAATGCTGGAAAAGTGTTGTTTATTTTTTTCAGACTTGCAAAGCGCAATTACTGTGACTGAATTTAAATTATTTTTGAAAAATCAGTCTGGAGTCATGTCGTAACTACGGTAGATGCTGTAAAGGTTAGTGCAGACGTCTTTTTCTGATGAACAGATTCCTTTTTTATCCAAGTAGAGGATGGTTTTCGTCTTTAAGCCACACAAAGGAAGCTTTTGCCAGTTTTAGCTCAGAGTCCCCTCGAAAGATGTCCGGTGAATTCGCCTTCTATCCGTTCAGTTTTTTTTGGGCACTCCTGCTGTGACTACATGCAGGAAAGGGTCACAGCACGGGAACTGAGCCCAGACGCGGTACAATGCGGGAATACGGTATAGAGTCAGTAGATGGGAGGGCTGCTCGTTCGGGTGAGCTACCTGCTGCTCCGATAAGGCATTTTCATGACCCCATCAAAGACCCAGTCGCCTCGGCTTCAGCTGACATCATCACTGAGTCTGTTGGTGCAGGACACCTGGAGAACTAGACAATACTTCCTTAAAGTACCTTCAAATGAAGCTAAAACAGCTGTCGTAACTTGACTTTTTAATGTAATATTGTTATGAATAATACAGAGAATAATCACTGATGGTGATTGAGTATTTAACTGAGAATGAATAAAATAAACTTTTTGATGCGGGCCGACATTTAAACTCTCGTGTTGCTGAGCTGGACTGGACCTCCGTTAGCTGCAGTCGCGCTGCCCTTCAGCTCACCGTGTCACATGATATTTCCTTTGCAGGGGGAACCAGAGCAGTAATGTCCTGCTGTTTGTGTGCAGCTGTTTATCACAGACCCAGGTAAAGGTAGACGTTAGGCCAAGGATGTGGGTAGTAAGCAGAAGGATTTAGTGGGTTTGGTCTTGTCGCCCGGGTTTCTTCTTGGCTTTGTGTCATGACACAAAAACAATGAACTTGCTGCCTCGCCGTGCTCGAGGCTCCCTGAATCGTGCTCGCCTGTCAAGTTGGGAGCCTGTTGCATCATGGATCTGATTGCATCACCTCTGCGTCTGTTACTGTAACACTGACTGGGAAAAAGCATGTAGTCCGAGGAAAGAGGCAAGATTACGACTCAGTCTGTGCTCCCATCCCGAACCATCGGCATCACCGTGGTTTTCTCAAGTGTGACTGACGACGGCGTCGGTATTTCCAGTCAGATTAGCGTTTTCCCACTTAGCACGTTACATGCACGTAAACGTCCTCATTAAAGATGAAACTGCTGCACATTCATTTCCACTGAAGATCAGTGGAGAACCAAAGGGAAAAGTAGGAAACCTTCAAACAGGGTGAAATGGGTTTTTTAAAATCATCACATTTTCTTAACTCAGTCTTATTAACTTTTACCGGTCTATTATTAAATATGATTATGTGAAGTACATTTTTGTGCATTTGTATTCTATTTCTGTACAGATTTTTAATAGCTGTTTTTGATTTATCTGTTGATTCCTCCAGTAAGGAATTATTTTATTTTGTTTAGTGAAGTTATCTAGTCGCTGATGCCTGAAGTCATTCTCAAAGCTCACTTCACTTGTCCTCATTGTGTTCTCATGATACTTGTTAAAGAAGTGACATCGAACTGAATACTCTCAGCAGTTCTTAATGTTAGCTTTTAAAAACGTCAAACAGAAAGAAATTTAGAAAGCTGAGATTTCTTGAGTTGATATGTGACAGAGAAATGATTAACGTGACTGGTGTATTAAACGCCAGCTGGCTTCAGGGTTCCTGTCTGTGTTGTGGTGTTTTAATAACTCCAAACATTTCAAATGGCCTCACAAACCCTTACATATAAATATGGACATAAAAATCAGAAAAGAAAGTGAAACTGTCAGTTTAAGAACAACTCGAGACTTGACTGAGTTGACCCAGTTCAAATGAATGGGCTGTGTGAGTCAGCTACTGTTTGTAAGATTATGTCACTAGTTAAAAACATCTAACCATCATTAATTTTACTGCAGCTTCCCTCTGGGGCAGATATTGTTGCCTGCCCCCTTTATTAGAGAGTGCACACACAAAGGTCACCTACTTTCTTTTTTAAAACTTCACCTTGGAGCGTCTCTCCCCCTTCCCGTCTCCTCCAGCTTTTTGGCTCTTTTACTTTATGATGTGTCGTCCTTTCTGCACAAAAAGCGAGATGGAAATGTAGTAACTGATCTGTTCCCAGACCAGTTAGGACACTGTTGCACCTTTGTCATCCTGATAGTAGAGTACTGCAGCCGGTTTGGGGAGAATCCACCCGGTTTTGTGGCATTTAGCTGCAAAATAAATAATTAAGAAACATTTCACACTTTCTTTTCTTTTACTAATAACACTATTCATTGGGTTTTAATAAAGGAAGATGAAAAACAGCCAACCATATGGCATATAAAGCTAAAATATGAGCTGCAAAACATGTTTTTGTTTTCTCCCCGAGGCTCTAACAAGTGTGGTTCTGACTTCGTGATGCGCTTGAAAAGTGACACAAACCATGAGCTGCCCAGAAACCCTCCCTTACGAGCAACGGGAACGTGGTTGACCTGTCAGATGTGTCCATCCTGCCCCTTCAGCCGATGACCACTGACAGGGCTGCAAGCCCTCCAGGACCTTTTGGTAATTTGAAAAAAGACACAAACTTGGTTCTCCAGGAAATTCGTTTATTTTCATGTTCTACATTTATCCTCATATAAATATGCTGGTAAATATTACATAAGTAGTAGAATCCAGAGGAAGTCAGTTATTTAAGGAGTACTCTCCTGCCACCAAAAACAACTTTCCCAGCTTTGTCATCTTACTTTTCACGCTGTAAAACCACCTTTTCTGCAGCTGCATTCACGGTGATCCCATGGAGGCGGAATGTTGCCTCCCTGGTGTCCCGTCTGGAGACCACTGGGTTGGACGCCATCTCATTCTGACAGTCTGCAAGCTGTCATTGGTCCGTCACATCCCACCATGTCCCTTAAGCGCCCTAACGTCTCTGAATAAAGCACGGTGCTGAATGAACATGAATAAACATGAACATACATTTACGTTGTTGCTTGCCTGCTCCAGTGGGAGACGCACGGCAGCTCAGTGTTTGCAGTGGCTGCTGTGGTCTGTGGCGTTTCCACTGCCGCAGGAGGAAGGCGCCAAGTCGGCCTCAGCAGATGGTGGCTCCTCCATGTTGCTAAGCAAAGCAACAGGGTTTGTCACATGGTTAGTGCCCCAAATCAGCAAACAAAGGTCGCAATATGGCCAGTCCAACCAGCCCCTGGCACTCTGACCAGTTTGTGTCTCTGTGGTCACAAACCTGGTGGTGTATTGTTTTCTGCAGCATCTTAAGCTGGTCACATGGGCTTAGTTTATATAGCCACACTCTGTAGGTGTTTCAGCTTCACATTCTGTCAGCAGGCTCACTCCTATTGTTACCACAATGTGCTGATCCACTTCGCCTCTGCACAGAGGACAAAAAGCGTCCACTGCCCCCCGTCTCTACAAACATCTACGTGACCCGTCCAAATCTTGGTCTGATATGCAGCTGCAGCGTGCCTGCAGTTCAGGAATCTTCAGGACACTTTTGATTTAATGGGCATCTTACCAAACAGGATCCAGGTTTGTCAGTACCAGCCTGTGAACATCGCCAAGGACAGGAGGAGGCCAATTTCTGTCAGTGGCTGGGACTCCCGAAAAGTTAGCACTACTCTGCTAAATCAACCAACAGGACACCATACTTACGACCTGTCCAGCCAACTCCGCGTTGCCACGGCAACCCAGCCAGTTAAGGCTGACAGGAAAGCACTCAAACTTGTCACATTCCTGCAGTCACACATTCTTGCAAAAAACAGAGAACTCTTGTGTTTAACAATTGAACAAGTTTGTAACTTAAATTCAGTTGGTCAGTGTTTTAATTTCAATGCAGTATTGCTCTCTCATAATGATTAAAAATAATGTATCTTTTCCGAATTTAGTTTCAGAACCAGAGGTAATGAAAAAAAGGGTTTATTCTATTTAACATTTATCAAGAAAAACACTGTCTTATCTTCTCATCTTGTGTTTGATAGTTATACTTATGTATTGTTGCTCGGGGGTCATGTTCTGGTCTCTGGCAAAATCCTAGAGACAATAATAGACGCTGTATAAATAAACTGGAAGTGAATGTTGAAGGAAAATTATTAGCTTCATTTATGTTTCATCTCAGCAATGAGTAACATACTGAAGGGAAATGTTAGATTATTCGGTTTATTGTTTTACTACGTCGTTCCTTTGACTGTGAGAGTGTTGTGTGAGTAGTAAAGTGGTGTTGTTCGGGGGCTGAGTTCTCTTCCACAGAGATGGACAGCTGATAAGAAACATCCTGACCAGAGGAAGTGGAGTAAAGGAACCTTTGATCAGGAGGACTGGTCACTTAGTGGTACGAGCAGAGACAAAGGCAATAAAAGAATAGCTGTTACAGTGGGGGAGGGGCAGGACTCCGGGGAAGACGCACCAAGAAGGTTGTAAAGAAGGCCATCTGGCGTGCATGAGGTAACCAGGGTGTGGCCTTAAACAGAAGGTTCTAGTCTGAAGGAAACAAACTGTTGTAAAAAGGGCGGGAAACAGGCTTGCCTGAACTTAGGATTGTATAAAAAGGGCGTGTACGCAGAAGTACTCAGATCTCATCTGTATGCAGGTTTTTGCATCTCGGTGGGATCTCCAGATGCATCTGTACGGAAATAAAGGTGAATCTCTTCCTATCAACGGACTCGGGCAATCTTTGATTCAACACTGTTTTACTTATTGTTTATTATGTGTCAACATCCAGAAGCACCTTTCTTGGATAACCTTAGACAGCGAGATTATCATTTTTGCATTTTTACTCAACATTGCACAACATTAATCTGCCTGGTCACGTCTGATCACGCCAGGTCATGCCAGGTCACGCCAGGTCACGCCTGGTAACGTCTGGTCACGTCTGGTCACGTCTGGTCACGTCTGGTCACGTCTGGTCACGTCTGGTCACGCCTGGTCACGCCTGGTCACGTCTGGTCACGCCAGGTCACGCCAGGTCACGCCTGGTAACGTCTGGTCACGTCTGGTCACGTCTGGTCACGTCTGATCACGCCTGGTCACGTCTGGTCACGCCTGGTCACGCCTGGTCACGCCTGGTAACGTCTGGTCACGTCTGGTCACGCCTGGTAACGTCTGGTCACGTCTGGTCACGCCTGGTCACGCCTGGTAATGCCTGGTCACGTCTGGTCACGCCTGGTCACGCCAGGTCACGCCTGGTAACGTCTGGTCACGTCTGGTCACGCCTGGTCATGCCTGGTAATGTCTGGTCACGCCTGGTAACGTCTGGTCACGTCTGGTCACGCCAGGTCACGCCTGGTCACGCCAGGTCACGCCTGGTCACGTCTGGTCACGTTTCCTGCCGTCCAGCCTCCATCAGCGAGGAGCCGTGTCCCGGGTCACGCCTGGTCACGCCTGGTCATGCCTGGTCACGTTTCCTGGCCTCCAGCCTCTGTCATCAAGGAGCTGGTTCCCGGGTCACGCCTGGTCAAGCAGAGAAATTCAACCAGCTTTGGTCAGAGAGTAGCCGGTTCCCGGGTCACATTTGGTCATGCCTGGTCATGTCTCCTGCCAACCAGATTCAACCAGCCTTGGTCAGAGAAGAGCCAGTTCCCGGGTAACGCCTGATCACACCTGGTCACACCTGGTCATGCCTGGTCATGTCTCCCGTTTTCCAGCTTCAACCAGCCTCGGTCAGCAAGGAGCCGGTTCCCGGGTCACGCCTGGTCACGCTTGGTCACGCCTGGTCACGCCTGGTCACGCCTGGTCTCCCGTTTTCCAGCTTCAACCAGCCTTGGTCAGCAAGGAGCTGGTTCCTGGGTCACGCCTGGTCACGCCTGGTCACGCCTGGTCATGTCTCCTACCAGCCCACAAAGCCTAATAACCAGCGGCTTAGCTCCACCAGACCACCTAACCCTGAGTAACTGACAGATTATTTTAGGATTATGTCAAAAAAATAGCTGAGAGAAAGGTATTGACTCCTATAAGGCAATTTCTCTTCAACGGGTCAGTTCCCAAATTGAAGCCTACATTTTCAGCATATTTAGTTCATTATATATTTCACTTTTATGGTTATTTATTGTTGTTTATTCAGTTTTCTTTCTCTATTTTTCTGTTTTATTCCACTTATGTTTATCACCCATCCTCTAATTATTTTGTTCACTAAATGACTAGTATACATCTGTTTGCATATTTTAATATTACTGCATCTTCTTATAAAAACTCCACAGTTCAGTCAGTTTTTCAATAATGGTAAGATCCCTGCAGTGAGACTTCAGGTGATTGATGACTGATTAACTGATTATATTATTCATTTTCTCTCTATTATGGAGGTGGTGCCCCAATTTAACGAGTAAGACAGTTAAAATGATCCTTCCTAATTATCATTCCAGGTAATGAATTGTTGTTACATTATTATATATGACATGTTGATGGCACTAATATCTGGACAAGCCGGGTGTTAAATGTGCTGAGCCATACTTAATTTTTGTCATCTGTTATGAGAGTCAGACAGCTTAGACTTAGATACGGATAAAAAACTAAAAGAAAATGCATATTTAGGCTCCGTTTGGTGGACGTGTGGCTGAGTTGATGGAGCCACACTCGACTAGCTCAACTCCATCTATCGAGGCCAAATGTGGCCCAAAGGACATGTGTATATAATAAATGATTCAGTTGCGTAGTGGTCTTTGTGACGAGATTACTTTTTGGTTTAATGGGATAAACTGACTGTGTATATGCAGAAATCCTGAATGTTATCTGACGTGCTAAAAACCTTTCAATAATTGCACTTTTCATTTATACATTTGAAATAGAAGAAACCTTGAATGTCAACTCATAACAAAGATATGCCATCTTATCATCTAAAGACCATCAACAGCTGGAAGGCTGGAGCAGGTAGCAGCCCGTTGGAGCACACTGGGACCACGCTGAGGTCAGCCAGCGGTCGACTATAACTGGCTGCACTCCAGTTACCTTGTGAGGCAGCAGATTCTCACAAGAGTGATGAGGTTACCATCAGGGCCGTTTCTTCACTGAAGGAGGAGCACAGATCAAATTTTCCTCAGTGGAACAGATGCTTTTTCTCTTTTCCCCAAACGTAAAAGAACCATGCAGGCACAACACATGCAACGGTCCATAGAGAATATCCCTCCCCTTAAAGTTGCCCAAAGACAGCACATTTGGATAGATCAGACTATTTACAGTTGCACACTGAAATGAGAACTGGATTTGTAAGCAAAAGTAGATGGTGGGATCGTGAAGGAGTTCATTCTTCATTACGCAAGTTCATCTAGTTAAAATACAGTAAGCATGTGCAGTTTCTAACGTCAGCTGTTAACTTGGCATAAATGAAAAGATTTAAGGGGCCCTCTGTGGTCTTTCCAATGGTATATATGTGACCGGACACGTGGAAGGCTGTACGTGCTCCCAGGGCTTAAGACTTTTAACTGTTTATAGAGAAATACAGGTTACAGAGAAACCACCATCACATGTCCAAAGTCAAGAAAAGAGTCCTGAGGAGCTGAGCTCAGTGAGTGACTCCTTCTCAATGGTTTCTGATTTTATTCCAATTTTTTGTGATCTGTTGTGATCAGTTAGGCAGTTTTCTCACAGGTGCTTGGCTCGTGCATTTGGAGGCTCTGACTCCTCCTTGGTGGTTCAGTCAGTCGAGTGTGCAGTTTGAAGCTACGATCAGATTAAGGCTGAGCGTCTCTTTGTGATTGCTGCTCTCTGCTTTGCATCACCGACTCAATCTGATCCGACTGTGGCCTCGGGGCTCCTTTCTGATCAGCATCCAAAAACACACACATGCACAACTGCTGGCACACAACATACAGCATGGATTCCTGCAAATCACCACCAAAGTGGTAGATGTCGTTGCAGAGGGAGTGTCCAGAGTGTCCAGAGTGTGATTGTTCAGGGACGGGTTTGGAGGTGGAAAGTGGGCTGGTCACAGAGGCAGTTTCCTCATTGGAGTTGTTTTGAAGTATTCATTATAAGTGTTCATGACGAGGAAATGGCAGAAATGAACACAAACAAACACAAAAATACACACCCACACACACACACACACCATGAATCTCTGACACACTCAACGCCGCTCACTTTAACAGCTTTCTGATTAAGAATGTTTTCTAAATTGATCTGAGAGCCGCATAATTTCCAAAATGAAATTCAGGAGAGACAGTCTTGCTTGTTTCCCTAATAGATAAAATCAAGATATGTGAGCCGATATAATATGAATAACTCATAATAACGGCACATTTAAACAGCAGGATCAAAGCTCTTTCACCAGTCTTCATGTCAGTCTTGGTATCATTGGTCCTAAAGACTTAACAACTGTATCTAGTTTAGTTTTGGTTTATTCTAATTTCCTTCTATAACTTAGACTGTAACTTTGGACTAACTTGTAATTTTGTAATTACTTTTGTAATTTTTTTTCATTCAACTCGGCTGTGAATTAAGTAAATTAAGAAGCGGGACATGACTGCAAATGTTGAAACCGGCTTTGAGCAGGGTTCAGTGGTAGTGTTCAGTGGTGGGGTTCAGTGGTGGGGTTCAGTGGTGGGGTTCAGCGGTAGGGTTCAGTGGTAGTGTTCAGTGGTAGTGTTCAGTGGTGGGGTTCAGTGGTAGTGTTCAGTGGTAGTGTTCAGCGGTGGGGTTCAGTGGTAGTGTTCAGTGGTTGTGTTCAGTGGTGGGGTTCAGTGGTGGGGTTCAGTGGTGGGGTTCAGTGGTAGTGTTCAGTGGTAGTGTTCAGCGGTGGGGTTCAGTGGTAGGGTTCAGTGGTAGGGTTCAGTGGTGGGGTTCAGTGGTAGGGTTCAGTGGTAGGGTTCAGTGGTAGGGTTCAGTGGTGGGGTTCAGTGGTGGGGTTCAGTGGTGGGGTTCAGTGGTGGGGTTCAGTGGTGGGGTTCAGTGGTAGTGTTCAGTGGTGGGGTTCTGTGGTGGGGTTCAGTGGTAGGGTTCAGTGGTAGTGTTCAGTGGTGGGGTTCAGTGGTGGGGTTCAGTGGTAGGGTTCAGTGGTGGGGTTCAGTGGTAGGGTTCTGTGGTAGGGTTCAGTGGTGGGGTTCAGTGGTGGGGTTCAGTGGTAGGGTTCTGTGGTAGGGTTCTGTGGTGGGGTTCAGTGGTAGGGTTCAGTGGTGGGGTTCAGTGGTAGGGTTCAGTGGTGGGGTTCAGTGGTAGTGTTCAGTGGTAGGGTTCTGTGGTAGGGTTCTGTGGTAGGGTTCAGTGGTGGGGTTCAGTGGTAGGGTTCTGTGGTAGGGTTCTGTGGTGGGGTTCAGTGGTGGGGTTCAGTGGTGGGGTTCAGTGGTGGGGTTCAGTGGTGGGGTTCAGTGGTGGGGTTCAGTGGTAGGGTTCAGTGGTGGGGTTCAGTGGTTGTGTTCAGTGGTGGGGTTCAGTGGTGGGGTTCAGTGGTGGGGTTCAGTGGTAGTGTTCAGTGGTAGGGTTCTGTGGTAGGGTTCAGTGGTGGGGTTCAGTGGTGGGGTTCAGTGGTGGGGTTCAGTGGTAGTGTTCAGTGGTAGGGTTCTGTGGTAGGGTTCAGTGGTGGGGTTCAGTGGTAGGGTTCAGTGTGCGGCTGGGTGCAGCAGTGAAGGACAGCAGAGGCTGTAGCCTCAGCGGCTTTGTCGTTGGTAGCTTCATCATGGGCGTGTTCAGCTGGATGATCGAATTAAGTTTCTTGTCCCAAATTTTGGATTTATCTGTACCAGATCTGCTGGTCACAGCTGGTCAACTGGTGTATCAGTGTAGCATTTTACTGCTTACTTTTTTGTGAATTTAATATGGAACATGGGATTTTATTTTATATAGATGCCTGATGGCTTTTGCTCATAACACAAAAACGATTTATGAGGTATGCTTTGGTTGTATGACCTATAGTAAAAATGAGACTATTAAAAAAAAAAAAAGTTTCCTCAAGGTTGCATGTAAAATGTAGTGAAAGCAGTAAAAGGCGTTTTGGGCAGAAAAATGGAGCTCAAGAATTCCATAAAATCACATTTCGGACTGAGGCCATGAAAGCAGGTAAGGAGAACAGAGTCCAGTCTGTGACGGGCTTTTGATGCATTCGCTCAGTGTAATTCTGCAAATCTATCTCGGTCCTAATAAATACATTTTTATATCCATATGTGCATTATTTTAATGTTGTGACAGACACTGTGCACCTGTGCTGTCCCACCTGTTCACTTGTCAGTGCCAGTGCTAAGTTCATTACTGCCATGAATATTCATGTACGTGCGCCCTGGCACTGCGTACGTTCAACATTAAGGGTACACACCTCAGCTGTAACTCCCCGCCCTGCACCTGGGGATCGATGCGATCGTGCACGACCTTGAACGTTCCAGTTACGTAAAGATGAACCCGGGAGGAAAATCGTTGTCATGTTGCATTGTTCTACCAGCAACACAAGACTAGAAACAATATTTATTACTTTTTAAGACACTAAACTAAATTTACCTTAAATCCCTTAAATATTAAAAGACTGCCAGCACTTCAACTTTACACATGCCAAAGACCTAAAAACAAAAGTTTTTTTTTTTTTATTTTTTTATTTCCATTCCACTTTATTTGTATAACGCCAATTATGAATAAAAGTCATATCAAGGAAATTTACGCTTAAGAAAAGTCAAATCAAACACAATTCACTTAAGTTCAGTTCAGTCCAACAGAGTCCAGATTCAAAGGTCATCCATCATCCATCCGTCCGTCCGTCCGTCCGTCCTTTTTCTCTACCAGCTTGTCCCTCTTCAGGGTCACTTGGGGAAAACTCATACAAGCACAGAGACCATGAAAACTTACCTTACATGAAAAAGTAAAAAAACAACAACAAAACAAATAGAGAAAGCTGTGTACAACATCCTGGGGTTCATTGTGTTCAACCCTTGAAGACGTGTGGAGGGTTCAGATTCTTGCTGTGGGAGATCATGAGCCACATTTCTCTGTAACTCTAGAAATTCATTTGAGTAATTTTTTATGGACCTTTTGGTTTCCCTGAGCTGGATGTTTTACATGAATATGCCCCTCCTTTTTTTATTAGAGAGCTTTTGAGCTTTTTATTGAGACTAAACTTTTTGTCATTCCTTTATTCACAGACTGACCAAACTCATGTCAGGGCTTTAGACATTTATACCATGATGAACTACTTTAGGTAGTAAAACTACTTTAAGTACTTTTAAGCCCATTTTCAGCATCGTTTGTCATCACAAACAAATGACCCACATCTTAGCAGTTGCTGGTTTCCACTGTCATTCATATGTAAATGATTCAAAGTGATTCCTGGCATAAGTGCAACAGTTCATCACAGACTCAGTTGTCCAGACATTCCTCCTTGTTGCCTGGAAACGGGAATTATGGGCTGCATCACTTGCACCTGCAGATTGATGAACTGTACACCTTTCTTCTTCCCTTTTTGTATTTTTGGGTTTATGGTATTCTGCTGCATTTTACAAAAATATTATGCTGGAATTCAAGAACATTGAAGAGTTGTTACTGATTTTAAATGAGATGTTTAATGAAAACCCCATACTGTTTCAAAAACTCCTTACTGTGCATACAATTCAGTATAAAGTATGTACTAGAATTGTTAGTATGCAGTACGCCACTGCGAGTCAGTGTGCTGTAGAATAGCTGGCTTCTATTGTGGTAGCCCATTGCATTATGGGATACAGTATGCGATGCAGACTGGTCAGGTACATGCCATGGTTTTTGTTTTTTTAACCAACTTCAGACTGTGCAGTTGTTCACAAACTGCATAGTTTATAGTTATTAAGGTGGAGAGTGCATGTATATAGGAACTCACCACTTCATTAAGTGTAGCAGCTGTAACTTATAAAGCGGCAGTGTAGCCAAAAAGGTCGTTTTTATTATCTGTTGTGTGTTTGTGTGTGTGTGTGTGTGTGTGTGTGCATGTGTGTGTGTGAGTGTGTCTGTGTGTGTGTGTGAGTGTGTCTGTGTGTGTGTGTGAGTGTGTGAGTGTGTCTGTGTGAGTGTGTATGTGCATGTGTGTGTGTGTGTGTGTGCATGTGTGTGTGTGTGTGTATGTGTGCAGGTGTGTGTGTGTGTGTGTGTGTGTGCATGTGTGTGTGTGTGAGTGTGTGTGTGTGTGAGTGTGTATGTGCATGTGTGTGTGTGTGTGTGTGTGTGTGTGTGTGTGTGAGCGTGCATTAGAAATGCTAAATTATTCTTGCTGCAGCACTTCTCTTGTTTGTTCCTTTAATTATTCTTAAAATAATATACTGTTAGCAGCACGAAAACTTTCCGAACCATGTGCCAAGTGCACAATGATATAATATTAAATAAATGCAGCCTCCACTTGAATCCATACATCCCGCCAGTGCTCTTCTGTTACTAATCATGAACGTGGTCCTAAACTTCCCAGTCCTCTGCTTATTTTCTTTAAAGAGGTCTCATTATTAATGAGCGTGCACAGAGGAGGATTCATAACAGAATCAATGCATGTTTGTGTAGATGGAGTAAAGTCCACAGATAATTAAACCAGACAGCCGTGTCCAGTTATTTCTCCAGACAATGTGCATGCAGGCTCGGCTGTAATCAGCTGTGGAGTTTCATGTGGGAACCCTGACCTGACAGCTGCTGCAGTGTATCTAAATTTAGGCCAGGATTCTGGCTATTATTTGGATTGTGCTTGTATCTGCACATGGGAAATCCCCCCCTCTCCTTAAATGCAACGTTTAAAAAGTGCAAATGGAACAAAAACATGTAGCCGACATTTCTTTTTAGAGATACAGGTTCATCTTAAATGAAATGGTGATGTTACATTGACATCAAGATGCATGTGACTGAATCGAGAGCAGAAGGGTCACAGTCATGAACCAGAGTGAGGATGGATACAGATTGATGGAGAACTTGATCTGTGTGCAGAACGTGCATCGAGATTTGTGCCTGTATGGCTCAAACTAACCTCTGGGGAAGTTTCTATTCACATGTCCACAACAAGGCAACTGTGATGCTTCACACACCGCATATCTTTATGCAGTAATTCCTTAATTTTATTATTTATTTCATTTATTATATTATTTGGTTTAAGGTTCATGTTTTACATGGAAGTTCTTTTTAAAACTAAATCAGAGAACTGCATAAATCGGATTAAAATGGGAATGTTTTTTTTTTTTCATAGAAACACGCTGATGGCCTACTTTTAGTAGGAAATGTCTGACCCCCCAACACACACACACACACACACACACACACACACACACACACACACACACACACACACACACACACACACACACACACATATTAAGTGCTAAGCAGAGAAAGCTAAGAGCTTTTAATCCCTTAACCTAACCAAGTGCAGACAGCTTAAAAACAGAGGCGGTACAAGCAGACTCATGCATGACGGCGCTGGACTTGGAGACGGTGCAGAACTCAGTTTGCCAGTCTGATGACACTGAAGGGGGCGTGGATATCAGCCAGGGAGCACATCCGTTTTCAACACACTGCTTCGTATCGCGGTTTAACGTACTGCGCGCCGCTGGAACTGCAGCTCTGACTTTGTTGTGTTAATGTTTCAGCGAGGCTGCTTGTGTTTATCGTCACCGCTGATGGAGCTGATGGAGCTGATGGAGCTGATGGTGAAAGTACTTATCATGGGTCCACAATAAGAACTGTAGGCACTTATTTAGATAAAGTGACTTCCTGCAGCAAGCAGAGACAGCTGGGGCTTTTAAATGCTGCAACATGATGCTTTGATGCTCAAAGTGTGGAAAACACTTGGATTACTCATTCTCTTCCTTAGGGGACTTTAGCTAAGCGCCATTCTAGCACAAACCCACTAAAGTTCTATTCAAACTTTGATTTTACATCTTTTCAATTCAAATCCTTAAATAACTTCCTCTCAAATTGAGAACCACTATCTCACTTCTGAGATTTTTTTTCTGAAATCTGTTTCAGACACACACACTTTGAGTGCACCATAAGATGTTAGTGATGCTATCTTCAGATCAAAGTAGCTGGCTGGCTTGCAGTCCAATTTTCTTCAGAGGCCTGAGAGGGCTTTTGATAATCGACACAGTCTGATGAGATTTCTTCTGAAATAAGTTCAGAAAAGGAAAGAGACAGAGCAGGAAGGAAAGTTTGGACATGAGGCGATGGGACAAATGAACAAAATATAGAAGATGGCATGAGGGAGCGAACAAAAAGGTGAAATGAGGTGGAGATGAGCTCAGAATCTATTTTTGCTCATTATTTGAACTCTTCCTCTTCTCATGACTCCTATGATCACACTTCATCTCTAACACCCTCGCCCTCTGTGTTCATCAGGTATCCATCATCCACAGATATGCAGATGGCAGAAATCTCATCTCTGCATTCAGCTGTTTTCACCAGAGTTCATTACTTTTCTGTTCGTTCTTCTCCTGGTTGTAAAAAAACGACTCCATTTGCTTCTTACACGCACCATTTCAGCGTGTCAGTACTGAGAAGAGATGCAGGTTGGTAACAAAGGCTGAAAGATGAAACGAGCATCAGTGTCATGATGACTCAGAGGGTTCACCTACATTACTCACAACATCAAATCTGACTTCTTCTGTTTCTTTTCACTCATCAGCCCTTCCTCTTGTCTTTGAAAGATAGTGGGAATTAGTTTGAAAGCAAAGTGCTATGTTCTAATTTAATTTGGTGTTTAGTTTTTTTGAGAGGTGAAACACCTGTACTCCCTCAGCAAACACAGAAAGTGTTCAATGGTTTCTTTCAGCCTTTACGACTGTTTACAAGAAATCCTGCAACAAACTGCATCTCACACGGTGGATATGGTGAAAGCGTGACTCAAACACGAGACTTCGGCTCATGCCCAGTCTACAGATCCATCTTGGATGAGTTTGTTTAGTTTCTTTCCAATGTTTTAACTGTTTTGAAGGATTTGGGCATCTAGCTAAGTAGCTCATGAAGAACTTTACACCTCAAGTTCAAACTAATCAGTTCATATCAAACAAGTTTCCACTTTGTCTTCTGGGCTGTAAGAATGACGGCTAATATGCCACTTCCTTTATGAAAACGTCGCCACTTGTCATGGGGCTGACAACAGCTGTGTGTGACAGCGTTGAGGGTGTATCGGAGCTGGATATGACCAAACCTTCTGCACGAGAGCCGTGAAACCGAGTCTCCACGTGGCACCTGAAGCTGCTGTAACTGTAACGCTCTGGTGTTGCCTATTTGCACAATAGTAAATATATTCTCAACCTTGTCGTTACAGGTGTCAAGAGGCATTGATCTTACCACCAGATGACAAACAGGTAAGTGATATCCGTTTGAGACTTCCATGAAACACCCATCTAAACCCAGAGAACAGTTAAGGAGAACATCATAGGTACAGGTGGGGGGCTGTGCACCTTGTTGCACCTGAATACTTTGAGATCAGTCTGAAAACATTTGAACTGAGAGGATGTGGTCACAAACGTTAATCAGTACATACATGGACAGACTTCATTTTACAGTACTGGGTTTGCAGAGCCAAGACCTTCAGCTCTTGTTGGAGCTGTTTTACAGCTGGGTGAGGAGGTGAAGAGCTGGGGTCAGCAGAATCAGCAGGTCCAAATCTGAGACCATGATTCTCAGAAGAAAACAGGTGGAAGGCTGAAAGTGAGGGGCTGCCTCAGTGCAGGAGTTTGAGTATCTCAGTCTGTTCACGAGTGAGTGAAGAATGGAGATGACCGGGTGGATTGGTGGGGCGTCTGCAGTAATGCAAACTCCTCTCCGGTCTGTTGTGGTGAGCAGAGCGCTAAAGCTTCTGATCTGTGTTCCTACCTTCGCCAATGGTAACAAACTATGACTGAAAGAATAAGATCACAGGTACAAGTGCCTGAAATGACTTTCTTCCATCGGGTGGCTTGGTGATGGAGAGAGAGAGAGAAGATCTGCTGTTCGGGAAAGACATTAAGATCTGGTTAGGATGCCAACTAGACGCCTCCCTGGGGAGGTGTTTCGACCATTTCTAATTGGGAGGAGGCTTTTAGGAAAAGCCAGGGTATGTATGTTGGAGAGATTGCAGTATTTCTCTCAGCTGGCTTGGGATTCCCACAGGAAGGCCGGGTCCCCCTGCTTTGGCTGCTACCCCTGAACCCAAACTCACATCTGTGATAGTTAATGGTTGGGTGGATGCATGGATGGATGGTTGGTAGATGCACGACAGGATGCACAGTTATCAATGTGTGATACAAAATATCAATAAGGACTATTGTCTCTTTATTGGACTGTATTGGACACACACACTTATCGAGCTCAGAGACGGCTGGCGGTTCAGTATCTGTCTGAGTAACGAACATCCACCTGGTATCTGATTTAAGTGGGCAACATGAGGAAGTGGGACAGCATCATCTATCTGATCAACCGTGGATCAACCGTGGATCAACCGTGGATCAACCGTGGATCAACCATGGATCAACCGTGCTCTATCTCCAAGAAGAACTCCATTCTTCATTCTGATCAGCTGTGTGACTGAAACAGAGCCCAGATAAGAACGGACTTCCTCTGAACACCGTGTTGCACTTATCATTAAAAGGTTCACTGGGCGCTGGACATTATATGATCAAATCTGTCTTTCATTTAATGACGGTTCACAGTTTGACATGCATGAATAATTGTTAACTGGGTCATTAACAGTAAATTTAATATTTTAATTGAGCACATTTAGGGACAAAACTATTTAAAGGAAGAAATAAGCAGACCAAGATCAACACCTGCATTCATGTAAAACAGGCCTTGTGTTTACAGTAAATCAGTAATCACAGCTATTTTAAGCATTTTCTTTGACTGAATGGACCTCTTTCACTCCTGAACTATATAAAATCAGACCTTTCTTCTGTTGCGTGTTGTAGACACGCACATCGCTCAAAATAAAAGCCTGACTAAAACCAGGAGGTATCTGTCTAAATACAGATACTCCTCTTTGTAGAAACAAAGAGCCTCTCAAATCTAAACTGGCATGTAAGGATAATTCACATGTCTGCCGAGCGCTGGCAGGAGCTGTCAGCGCTGCTGACTGAAGACAAAAGGAAGGCCACCAGCACGACGTGGAGTCTGGCCATGAGCCTGAACCAGCGCCTGAACCGGCGCCTGAGCCGGCGCCTAACCGGCGCCTGAACCGGCGTCTGAGCCGGCGCCTAACCGGCGCCTGAACCGGCGCCTTAACCGGCGCCTGAACCGGCGCCTGAACCGGCACTTGAGCCTGCGCCTGAACCGGCGCCTGAGCCGGCGCTTGAGCCTGCGCCTGAACCGGCGCCTGAGCCGGCGCCTAACCGGCGCCTGAACCTGCGTCTGAGCCGGCGCCTGAGCCGGCGCCTAACCGGCGCCTGAACCGGCGTCTGAACCGGCGCTTGAGCCTGCGCCTGAACCGGCGCCTGAACCTGCGTCTGAACTGGCGCCTCAGCCAGCGCCGTCAGCAGCAGGTGTTACCACATTCAGGCCAACGCCTCCTCGTCTTTTGTCTAACGTTGATTAGAAACCTCTGAAGCTGTTTATATATCCAGTTCTCTAAAACATTTACCCACATGTCCTATCTGAACTTCTGAGCAAATTGACTTATTATCAGTAGAGAAGCAGAGCAGCAGTGGACTGACAGTAAGTGACAGTAAAAGCGGTTCTTTTTCTTGGTTCTTCAACCAAAGAAAGAATCCCAGTTTGATTCAACGCTCCGAGGATTACCCTGACCTGGATGACTCAGAATCCACGCCGGGAGAACGGTGGCCGCTCGTGGTCCACATGGAACTTCGTTCATTCTTTTCTTTCATTTAAAGTGAGCTTTTCTATTCAAGATGTCTGTAATTCAATTAAATCTTCATTTCATCCAGTCATCAATCAGTCAAACTTCATTGATATATCACTTTTCATTGAATAAAATGTAGCACAAAGTGCTTTTAAAGGAGCGTGAAAGCAGAGTTGCCCTCCCCTATCTGCCCATCTGCCTCCCACGACTTCCTTTTAGAAAATTAATTTCATAACCTGGATTTACATGTAAACGCACATAGTTTAATAATGGAAATATTGTACCCAACTTGTCACGATGTATTTCTTTTAGTACAATATTCTCTGACAGTATTGGTTTATTTTTAAGTGTCAGGTTATTTCATCTCTTCTTTATCAATAACTTCTATATTCCAGTCTTCACTCCAGTTTGTTTCATCACTGTGGCACTGTGATGTGTGGATTTAAAAATCAGTCAGATTAACTTGCTTCCATGTGGTGACTGACAGGAAAACAGCTTAATGAATACTAAACAAAATAAAAGCCTTTCTATCAAAATAAAAGCCCAATTAACATTGTGTCTTGAAAGACAACACAGAGGTCACACAGTAGTTTTTCTCAATAACTACACAATATTAAAGCCAGATTAATCATGTGAGCAGCATGTTTGCTGCAGTTAATCTTTCTTTGTGGGTTTATGTTTACCTTTTCAGGTCTTGAGACAGGCATGAGCCCTCTTTACCCAGACTCAGTCCAGCACTGCTGGCAGTGAGGTTAAGAACTGACCGGTTTCTGGAGCTGAATGGGACTTAAAATCTTGGTCAAAACAGTGACAAAACTGCCCGCCAGCGTATCAACGCAGTGTGACACGACTGCGTTCAGATGAGTCTCTCATCATGGAGTATCTGGGCTGTAACTCAGGCATGGCAGCTGCGTCTGTGTACATATGGCACTGCTGTGGCGCTTCTGATTAATGTGATTAGGAGCTGCTGTTCCTGCTGTCCCGAGAAGCTGAAAGACAAGCACGACACAAGCGGTGAACTTTGTACTCAAACAGTTTAGACTCATAAAATGAGCACATCCAGTTTTAAATGTACATTCATATTTGAATTTGTCATGAGCATATACTTCACGTTAAAATAAAACACTCAGAATTTTAATACAAGGTAATGATCCACTTCTTTTATTGTTTAATGGTAAAATAAATCATTATTTATCTCCAGGAGTAAATTACAGCAATTAAGTTGAAATCCTCTGTGATGGACTGAAAAACAAGAGAAAAAAAACAGACTATGAAAACAAAACTAATCATTTCAGTTTGTTTTTTTTCTTCACTGTTTTTAAATCCTTAAATGATCAAACTGCAGAAAATAAAGAGCCATGTGAAAAAACAAAAATGAACTTCTAAATTAGCCCGTGTCCTGGAGTAAACCATCACCCTCCAGGAAAAGGTTGAAAACAAGGTCCAGAAATCCTGAAAAAACAAAAACTAAAGAATAAAGAAAGCGTGAAAACATGCGACTCAGGTCAGGAAACAGGTGAAGGATGCAACCCGGAATAACACATGCACTGACAAGTGACGGTGAAACAGGACTGAGACTAGACAAACATACAGACGAGGGAACAGACTTAATCAAAACAGGAGCCAGATAATCACAGAGGAAGGGAGCACTTCCCCACCACATCATAATGTAACATGCAAAAGGAGCCGTATGCTCCTCGAACATCTCTATTATAGATGCAGCAGAGAAGAAAAAGCGAATTAATTCACAGTTACATTGCTCAGTTGGACCACAGGGAAGTAGAGAAACAGAAAACAGATGGATTCAATGACGCCTCATTGCCCCAATATGTGAATACCATATTTTGGCTGTGGCGTCAAGGATAAGTTTATTTTCTCATCCAGCCTTGATGACAGTTGAGTTTCAAATGAGCTTTAAAAATTAACTGATTTTAATTGACATAAATGCAGTAAACAGCAAAATGGAAAGCAGCTTTGTGTTCACACCGGCCTCCTTATATCAAATACGATATAATACCATACCAACCGTAGTGCTGATAAATTAAGGGGGCGATAGCATAAAAACAAAACAAAACGGTCAATCCAGACCCAGATCTGGAAAAATTATCCAAGGGGCGGAGTTTGCTGATTTTCAGCTTGAGCAGCCTGACCGCTGACGGGCAGGTCTCCCATTACATCCTGGTCCATTTTGCACGTGCAATGTGAAAGCGTTGCGTACTGTCGTAGCAGGAGCAGCACGGTGACGTGTACATTTTTACTGACCGTAGACCTAAGTGTTGTTGGAACGTGTGGGACGCCATGTCGTAACTGGGCAAACCGGCACGTGGAGCCGATTGGAAGGCGCCCACCTTATGTCAATCAATGTTAGCTGTGGCCACTTCCGGCTCCTCCAGCAGCTCCATCAGCCCATCGTGGATGGGCTGATGGAGCTGCTGGAGGAGCTGAAGGAGCAGATGGTGCACGTTTACAGCTACCGATCGCTTCATGACGATGACGGTAGCCGTTGGCTTAGCAGACCGCCAAACAAAAGGCTCCATCCAATAATATAAATACATTTATGCTTTACATTATAAAACCTGATGGTTTTTTTGTTTTTTTTACCAGTATTTAAATATGTTTCATTTCTGATGCAAAGTTGCGTATTTTATTATGGAATCAATACAGGTGAATGTATATAAAGCAAAAACATTTAGTAAAATCTGCAGATGTACAATTTGATATTATACAGTAGTCAACATTTTAAGTGGATTAAAAACACACGCACATGTTTTGAAAGAATTTTGAACAATTTCCAGTCTTGCCTTTGGAAGACTTTGATTAAATGTTTTGATCCATCGCAGTCGTTGACGGTTTATTGCTAAAACCACGCAGCTGCAGGAGCTTTGGGGAGGTTCGGCAACACTGAAGAGAAGCTCCAGTTCACTCCGGCCAGAGTTATTGACCGTAAGCAACTTATAAAGTCAAAGTGTGCAGCTTCAGTTTCTATAGTAATAAAAAAATTATTCATGGCAGCAAATAACTACAAAAATATTTTTCTATTACATCTTTAACAATAACAAATAAAAAAATGTACAATATATGCTAAACAATTAAAACTATGATGCAAAAAGACAGCTTTAAACCTCTTTGTGCATACATGAATAGTTTTTCTCCGGGACACTTGGTGTGCAGCACCAGTCAACCAGACGTCCTGACGAGCCTTTTTTGTTTTCCCCTTTTTTTTTTCTTGTTCTGAAAACTTAAAAGAAAAGTTCAAACCTCAAAAACCTCCCAACCACAAGAAACTTGATTATAGTCCAGGAAGACAATCCCAAACTGCTGCTATTCATTGATCCTAATGAATTTAATGCTGTCCCTTAGGTTTGTGTTGGGCTTTTGAAGTTTGTTCAAAATAATCCAATCCCTGCATGTGGCACACATCTTCCGACACATATACTCATGGCAGATGGTGTGTATTCATCATGGGAATGAAAGTCGCTGGGTTTTTTTTTTCTGGAGCTCCATTTTATGCCTAAAACTCCAAATCTTCCTGAGAAATATGCTTGAACAATAATGCCTTCTAGTGGATTGGGTAGCTTTTCAGCGGGTAATTAAAAGCACAGTCATATGGCTGCAGTGATATATTTTATGGGTAAAATGGTTTTGTACTTGAGACAGAGATAAAACCAAGACGTTGCTCTTGATTTAAGTTGTTTCCTTAACTAAAGAAAGGTTCTGGTCTTTACAATAATTACATTATACGCCACGATCCTGTCTACACCATGCTTCACACTGGGAATGGTGTTCTTGGCATATTTGAGGGGAGATCAAACAAAGTTTTATCTCATGTGATCCGGGGACCCCCAGATGTCTTTTGGTCAGCTCAAAGCTTTTTTCTTCTGTTTTGTCAAGTAATGCCTTTTTCTGACCACTCTTTATTTCAGTATTTCTCTTTAAAGTGAAAACAGATTTTAATATGGCTTCGTTATTATTCAGACTCGTAGGAAATGGAATTCAAAGCAGCTAATATGTGGTTTAGGAAGCGTGTCCTCTAATGGATCAGAGTTCTGCCTCAGAGAAAGTGCACACAAAACCAGTAATTGAAGGCTGAATGTAATTAAATCAAAAGTGGTTCAAATTCATCACTGCAATTCATAGAAACATCCTATTAAAATGAGCGTTGCACCAAATCTACCAGTGATTATAGTAATTGTGACATCAGTCTGTGTCAGTAGAGGTGGGCTTTTTTTCTTCAGTGGTCACCCATTTCATCTCCTCAGTCCTTCCATCTAGTTCTGGGCAACATTCACATGCAGGCTGGTCAGTCTTTGGCTCCTCTCTGGAAAACACACACACACACACACACACACACTTGTGCACACACATGTGGTCATCCCTCCTGCAGCTGCAGGCGCTCTCCTCAGGATAACAGCAGGTATGTGGAGGATCCTTGCCTCAGCTTTAATTGCATTCCTCTGGGCTCCACTCACCTCCCCTGGAGAGTCAACCATAATCTTAGTACCTTTGATCTTAACAAGTCTTATTAACTACCATGGCTACCGCGGGGACTCCCGCTACAGCAGTGCTGTTGGGCCGCTTATTATTGGACACAAATAAAGGGGCTGGCCAGATGCATGGTGCTGCAGCTACAGGGAGGTTTCGGATTAGAGGGGATTTGAATCACAATGGGTATTGTGCTGGTTCAAAAATATTTTCAGTCAGCTAATTGTAATAGGTTCAGTCAGTTTTTCTTTGAAAACAAACAAACAATCTTTTTAATCATTTTAACCTTGCTGATTGACTTGGCAGCAGTGCTGCTGAATATAAATGAGTAGTGACTCACGCAGAGCAGGCACCTACTGAACCACGGGTCATGGGATCTGCAGCTCAGCTTTCACATTTATATACGCTCGGAATGTCATTTTTTCAAGTTTTAATAAAAGGCCGCTTTCTATGAGACATTAAATTGTTTTTTAAATAAATGGTTCCAATAATGGATCCAATAAATGGTTTACTTTCACAGTTTATATTGTTGAATTATTTATTTCCATACAGTGCAAAATCCTGTTACCAAAGTGGGATGAGTGGACAATTTGTTCACCGTTTTGCTTGCTGTTTGTGCCCACCAGAGCAGTACTTTTCAATTACGTAACAGCTGCGACTCATTTATTCAGCTAATGAATAAACAAATGTACAGCAAAGAAGACATCAGAAGGGATAACCATTAGAACCAGGGAGTACCCAATTAAAGCTTATCCTTAAAATATCTTTGGTTTTGGTAATGTTTTGAAGGCTTTTAGTAGGTCTTCTGATATTGGCATCTACAGTATCGGGACTTTTGACCTCGCCTGGGTTCTACAGAGCAGGTTTTTCTAAGTCACCTACTCATGCACATACTCATCCAAAGCATGTTTCTGTATGTATGTCCTTTGTCTTTACACCATGTAGAGTTTGTCTCTTAACTGGTCTAAATAAAAATTTTGTGGGCAAAGAATGACTAAATGATAATTAGAGCAGGGAACTCTGAAACTTAATAGTTTAGTTGATGATGGTAGCTAATTAACAAAAAGCTACTTTGAAAGTACTTGAACTCCAAATTGGGACTTTTGGTAATGACCAAGGGCGCTGGCTGTTTTCAAAACCACACACTGTTCTAGTGGTACATACTGAATTTGCCCAAACATAGTGAACAGTACATTGTACAACAACGGTACAGTCTAAGTAGCTTTGAGCTCCAGTAAGTAACAGTCCTGTAAGAGAACACAGATCCCCGGACGAGCCCCCACTTACAGTATGTTACACCCCAGCTCATTGGGGATAAGGAGTCGTAACATAAACCAGATACATAAACTAGTACATCAAAATGTAGTCAGACCACTGTACTCTACAAGCACTAGAAAAGGGTCAAAGTTAAGGTTATTTATGTGAGACTGATCAGGTCTTAAATTACACACCAAGCTCCAAACAACAAAAGCCTCTTCAAATACATTATTTAAAGTAAAGTCCACAAGTAAACAATTGCTGCAGAGGCACAAGTGTATAATACACATTTTCTAAGTTTTAACGAGTACAGCACGTAAAACACAAGGGTACAATATCCTCTTACAAATTCAACTTCTAAAGCTCCTACACAGAGGTATGGCGAACTGAAAGGAACTCAGCGCCTAGACTGAAGGGTAGGATGGACTTCATAGAGTTTGAAGTCCTGGCAATCGCAGGTTAGGGTGGATGAAACAGTGCCCCTCCAGCAGTGCCTCCAGGTCCTCGTATGGAGGCGGAGTAGAAGAGCAGCTCCTTGAACTCAACCATCAGGGATGGGGAACCTTCTTTCCGGGTGGACACAATCGATACAGAACTGCCAACACGAGTGAGGTGCAGACGCAGGGCCGTAACTCTACAGTTTAAGTGGAAGGTTTTGAAGTAGTAGGTTTTGAAAGCAGCCTTTGATGGTGAGGATACGGATGGAGTTGCTTATCTTCAAACTGGAAGACCATGGATGGAAGATCAGCAAATTGATCAATGAAACTGATAGCACATCAGTAAAACTGCAGTTTTGTGTGAACATCAGGGCAGAGGACTGACCTGCTGCATGTAGAGAGCTGGACAGGGACTCCTTGATGAAGACATGTTGTCTACACCTTTGTCTGATGTTGCTTTAAAAGACACATTTTTGATTTAAGTTGGAGCAGGAATCTGATCTCCCCCATGTTTGTCACGAAGTAGCTTTTTTTTTTTCGTTTGATGGCATTTCAATCATCCTGTAATTCTTGAAATCCTTGAGAAGATTTCAGGTTGCCTGTCAGGTTCTTAGTTTTATTTTCATCTCATGTCTGTATCTATTTGAGGCAACATCTGTCCTGGAGACAGTGACTGCAGAGGAACTATGAAGTATGAGCACTTTGACAGGTGTTTGCCTCTGCCTGGTTGTTTGTAGACGAAGACTGTGTTGTGGCTTCTGTTTTAATGTTTTTTGTGTGTAAAAATATGTTTCCATTAAGTATGCTGATGTGGAGACATGTCTTCGATCTTGTAGGTCTGCATATAACATGCAGACTGATGTCTCTGCTGACACATGCTGCTGAGAAAACCACCTCAAAGCCAATGTTTTCTTAAAGTTGCAGGGTGTCAGTCAATCTGTGGTCAGTCTTTTATTGATGTTGATCATGTCAGAACTACATAAGATGCATTGACAAACTTCACAGTTCTGCGCTTCACATCAGTATGAACTCCAGTGAAGATGGTTGTGGTCTGACAGCAGACGGGCCCGGCAGCTCGTGTTTCCACCGTCACAGACTGGTGATTTCAGTCACCTCCAGTAATACTTTTAGTCAAATCGTAACAGTGACATAGTTACCCTGGTCTTTATTCATTCATTTATCGATTTATTTTCATTTTTGGACTCGCATACATATTTTTTGGCTAGTTCATTAGTTACATATTGCCAGTACCTGTTTGACCTGCACTTTTGCTTTCAGAGCTGCCTTAATTCTTCTTGGCATAGATTCAAGACATTGCAGCAAATATTTTTCAGAAACCTCAGTACATTTTGACAAGATAGCAGCACACAATTGCTGCAGATTTATTGAATTCACATCACTAATACAATTCTTCCATTTCACCACATCACAAAGGTGTTCTATTGAATCAAGATCTGGTGACCGTGTGGGCCGTCTCAGTACAGTGACCTGTCACGGTCAAGAAACCAGTTTGAGCTGATTTGAGAACTGAGCCAAAGTCAATCTTTTTGTGGGAAGTAGCTGTCAGAATGGATGAACTGGTCATAAGAAGAAGCTTCAGTCAGCAATGAGTCAAAACGGAGAGCGAGAATCATTTTAATGTCGTCTTCTGTTCAGTTTTCAAAGAAAAGGTCTGAATGTTTAACAGTTTAACTGTAAACCAAAGACGATTGAAACGGCAGTTAATCATTAGCCGCAGCCATCTACATGGTTTACATGCAGATTTCAACGTTGCTGCTGCGTCGTCTTCAAGTTTGGCCAGACCAGAGACCCTACAAGGATAAACCGATTTCATTGGGTCCATGTGACGTTTGAGCACAGTTAATGAGCTCCAGGCGATGGCAGCTACACGAACCGGCAAAGCCAACTTTCATCCTACCATCCACATGTTGCAGCAGAAATGGAGACTCAAATCAGGCATAGTTTGTTTTAAAATCATTTATTAAGTGATTTAACATAAGTTTCCCGCTCTTAGCGGACAGGGGTGTTACTTGCATGGTCTTTTACAGCCTTAGCCCGTCTCCTTCAAGGTGCAGTGTGTTTTGTGTTCATTAAAGGTCTTCTGCATACATTTAGATATAACAAGTAGTTATTGGAGATATTGTTGCTGCTCTGTCATTGCAAGCCTTTTACCTCAACAATTGATAAGACATTTTTGCACTAAAAACTGCCACCTACTGGATATTTTCCCACTTTTAGACCATTCCCTTCAAACTATGGTGATGGTTGTGGTAAAAATCACAGAAGATGAGCAGTTTCTGGAACACACCGTTGGCAAATCTGGTACAGTCCGGCTAAAACCTTACCATGTTCAACGCCTTTGAAATCACCTTTTCCTATTCTAATGATTGGTTTAGGGTTCAGCTAGTCATCTGGGCCATGTCCACATGTCTGAGGGATTGACCGCCACTAAGCGACTGGCTGATTAGATATTTGTGTCATGAAGCGGTTGAAGAGGTGAAATGAAAAGCCAGAGGAGTGGAAGTGCGTGAGTAATCTGTTCTTTCCAGATTTCCACTTTGCTACCCAACATTTTTAAATATTGGCTTTAATAACATGATTACATCCCATGCTTTTATTGTTTAACATTTTGTTACTTGTTGAACTTTGTTGCCTCCTTCCATCTGCTTGTGCACCATTTATCCTGCTGAGTCATACTAACATTTTCCTTTCCTGCGACTGACATTTACACTGTCTTGTTAAAATTATGATTGGCAGGGATGCTGGATCTCACAGTTGTGAAGACAAATATGGTGGCGGCAGTCTTTAAATGACTGAATTTGGTGAAGGGATCATCAATTTCTGCTGTTATTTCAGGTTATCTGATTTATATAGATTGTGTGAACAGGGGCATCATGATGATGGGTGTTAAAAGCATTATATGGCAGGTAATTTGCAGAACAATTCCTGGGATGTATTTCGAAATTATAGATGTCACAGACTGAGAGTTCAGCATTCAGATCAGCCATGTGGCCTGCTGTTTCACTTCAGTCATATGACTGTGGTTAAATCTGAAATGCACATTCAAACCAGTTATTCAGGGAGCCAGTGAGACAGCGCTTCATTGAATCAGGCGCTGAATGAAGGTTAAGATTGGAGTTGGGTGGTAATTGTGGTCTCGCTGCTTCTGATGCCACTCTCATCATTTCTATTTCTCAGCCCATTTACACAGCCGTGTTTCACATTTAGCTCTGATGGGCTGTAATACTCTTGCACACGCAAACACACGTACACACAAAATCTCATGCAGCTGTCCTTGTTACGGACTTTGCATTGACTTTGAGGGGCTCTGAATTATACATTGACTGTTTTCCTCACACATTTCACTTCTGCACCGCCGCATGATTGCGTCATCCTCACGCCTGTCACTGATACGTTTGAACACGTTGATGCTTATCTGTGGTGAGGAGGCGTGACTGAACCTTTGCGCAGAGAAGGAAGGGTTGAGTTAAAAATGACAAAAGTTCCTTTGTGCTGCTTCAGGAGCAGGACCTGCAATCATCATCCACGTGTCTGTTAGACCCCGTCGCAACTTCACTACTCAAAAATGTTTTCTCCGTCATTGGTGCGACAATACTGGACCAGAATAAATTATCCCAGTAATTAAACCTTTACTTTAAAAACCCTCTCCTGACCCGGGCATTTTAAATAATTATAAACCGATTTCCAACCTTCCATTTATCTCTAAAATTCTGGAAAAGGTCGTTGCAGCAGCTGTGTGACCGTTTGTATAGAAATGATCTGTTTTAAGTTCTTCAGTCAGGGTTCAGAATGCTGTGTGGTTTTTCTTATTTCCTGTTTTATTGAAAAATGTCCTGATCCATGCTTTCGAAGGTGTTCCTGGTCATTTTTTTTTCAAAATAAGTGTTTCAGTACTTTTTATTGGTTTTGTAATTTGGTGTTTCAATGATTTGAGACATGTGATAATACATTTCTGAGTGAGAAAGGTGGCCAACAGGATTTACTGAGTCTAATCTAATTTATTCTCTTACTTTTTCTTTGTTTTATATTTCTCATTTTTAATTTTTTGTTGTCCTCCGTTTCTAATTAAACCTCTGTAATAGATGATGATAAATATGTATATGACGGGACAGACTCCATCCTTAAATTTGTTTAGTTTAATAAACAGGTTTTGTGATCTGGCCGGCCCCGGTTCTCGTCCCACGGGGTTCTGTTCTCGCGACATCGCCACATTCTCTGATCTCAGCAGTGAGCGCGAGTTGACTCACTGAGTCACAAAGCAGATATTTGGTATTTCAAGGTGGTGCCACTCTAATACCAGCTTTACTGGAGTCCTCCCAGTGACGAGCAGTCTTCATCCGCCCTCTCTCGCTGTACTGTATGTTACAGTAAGAAGGATTTAGAATCATTAAGCAGAGTTTCAGATGTCAAGGGATTAAAAGGTGCAGTGCACCAGAGCAGAGGAGCAGCAAATTGTTTTCATCAGGAGACAAGAACAGCTCAGCATGAGCACAAATTAATTTCTTAGACCTGAGTGAGGGGCAGCGGGAGGGGTGGGGGCGTACAGCAAATGTGGGAAATACTAACCAAAATGAGAAGCGATTTGGACAGTATAGAAAACACATATTGAAAGAAATAGTGACTCTTACAGTTAGCGTGAATTTTTTATATATGTATTTGACAAAGTACTAAATGTAAATGTGACACAGATGTCAAATCCACCATCATTTCTTTCACTGTATTTAGTAATAAAGTGAACATTCTCATATTTGCTCCTTCAAGAGTCAGACTTTGAACATTGCTTTTATACAGATATAATGTTAATAACTGCAATGACATTGACACAACAAAAAGCATAAAATATTCACACAGAGTATAGCGACATAAAAGTCTAAATATAAGAATAACCTTTTTTTGCTTTCCCATTTTTTATTGAGCAGCTGTACAACGAACAGATTTTACAACTGAACAGCAAAAGGTTTGGATGAAATATTGATTGTGATGTCAAATTATATATTCTGTGATGGAAAAGACATTTTAATAGAGCTTGGAGGCTCTACGTCACTGTGCAGTGCATTGTGGGTAGCCGCCGTACTGGGATCCAGACTGGATCCAGACTGGATCCCAGTACCCGGCTCCTAAGCCGTACCTGGCCAGTTCAGCGATGTTGTGAGTGTCGGTGCCGGCTGATCCGTTTTGTAAGAAAGGTCTTCAGAGGTTTAGGCTTGATTCATAAATGGAAGGATACGTGACCTATAACCCTTAAAAATGTGTGAAGGCTTGTTTGAGAGAAGGTCAGCAACACTAGTATTTTAGCATACTGGGGGTGTGGGAGCATTAATCTTTGCCCTGTTTTTCACCATTTGTTTTATTCTTTCAATGTTTTGTGCAAGTCATGGACTTTGTTCTGCTTCCCAGCAGATAAACTGTAGAAAGTTAGTTCTATCTGCCTGTGGGAAACACAATTATAATGCTTTCTGTTACCATCACTGGCACGGGAGTCGGTGAGACTGAAGAAGACTGAGGGAATTGGCTGGGAAACAAGGAAGGATAGAATTAGAGGAAAATCTCAGTCTGTAAAGAGAAGCGGCGCGCACAGAGCTTTTGAGAGTGACTGAGCGTAGGCAACCTTTGGACTGCAGAGAGGAAACCACATCCACATATTGACCCAGCTGGCAGCTGGTTGCCAGACAGTGTTGGCACACGAGCAGCATGGCGAAACTTTCTGAGGCTCCTTTACACAGTTCAACAGAAAGAAGTTTGCGATCCAGTCTGACCTCCTTTCAGTTGGAGGACTCGATCATTTACAAGAGCTCAGTTACAACTGAGCTCACAAACATCTCGCTTTTTTTTCCCTTTATTGGTACGTGTTGTCTGACTCTGTTTCAATGACAAGTTGTTCATTACAGACAACTTTTATTTTGTCTGTGGTGCTGTTGTCCACCAGGCTCATGTGTTTGCACCTCTGATGGCCAGGCTTCTGTTTGGGCCGATGTCAGCATCATATGCATTTGTATTTGACTAAATCAGAGGCTGAGCTCTTTTATCATCCTTTGACAAACTGGTTTACTTCAACTTGTGAAGATAAGAATAGTAAACAGGGTAAGAAATACATTTCACCTCCCAGAAGGGAGACGATTACTTGGTGTTGCCACCTAGAGGTGTGCCGTCACTCATTCTGTTACCTGGTTGCACACATGACAATAATATGTCTGCAAAGTCATTTTCAACCCGTCACATACTGACACTGTGCCACCTCAGTGTCGTTTTTCCGCCTGCAGCAGCCCCGGTTTAAGGGAGGACTGCTAAGACTGACAAAGTCAGAGCTTGTTTCCTGGAATTAGACGCCGGATCTCCAAGTGGCAAACCTGAGTTTCAGTCCTGTCACTCGAGCTATTGTAAGGAGTTTTATTGGACCTCGTCAACAAAACTACAAGGTAACGTCCACCAAAGGATTGTGATTTGCAGTGCAAAAGTGGAAAAAGGAAAGAAAATATCTTGATCTCACCATCAGGGACCTTCATGATTGGACTTCATAATTCATGTCTGTAACATGTAGACAGGGTTAAGTATCTAAGTAGACAAGTTGAGTATTAATATGATTGATTTATAGAAAATGAACACTAATCAAGGAAAGAAAAAGGGAAAAGCAGCATTAGAGCACATGTGCAGAGGGAACAGTTGGGTGAATCTCTGCTGCTCCCTCACAGTTTACTTTTGTTGTAAAGGTTCACTGCAGTCGTACAGTCAGAACACATCAGCACCACAGAGTTGACGTGTTTTAGTCTGAGGGTCAGTTCAAAGACAGGACCCACGTTCTGCTCCGTTAATGAGGTTTCCTCGATCTCCAAAGAAATGGCAGCAAGTGCTGAAATTGTTCATTTGTGCAGTTTTCTCATGTCAATTCCTCTACAAGCGCCACATAACTATCTCAGCCAGCACCTCCTTCTGCAGTTTTGCTACACCATTAATTTTACCACATGCTGTAGATGCTGCGCTCCAAACCCGTTTAAAATACCGACAGATTTGGACTGAAACAAGTCATTGTGGATGTGTTTGGCATCGCTGGAAGAAACAGTACTGGAGATGAGGATCACAACCACCTGCACAGTTTGAGCTGAAGGCCTGAGACCGTTTAGGGTGTTGAGTAAAACTGTGTTAAACTGTGAAGTTTCACAACGACGTGGGCGGGTCTGGCTTGACGCTATTCCGGGAAGGTGAACAGAGCAGAAGAAGAAAAACCCGTCGCTCCCCTTTCCAACAGACACGGGAATACAATTCACTTGTTATGCTGTGTGCATTTGTACAGTAATGCGTTCAACTGGAAGTTTAAATAGACTCATAAACATGTTTAGATGCAATAATACTTCAGAACTGAAGAAATGTGAGACAGAAGCTGAGACGTCTTCAAGGAAAAAGCCCAGTTGGCTTGTTTCAAGCCGTTGAGAGTTACCATGACCGGGATGACTGAGACTCGCACGTGGCTTTACACATCGCAGTGCTGGGCTCAACTAAATGCCAGTAGATGTAGATGTTTGTCAGCAGCAGCAAGCGTCATCCTGCCAGTTTCACTGAGTCCTGCTGCTGCTGATCACATCTGACACCGTTAATGGGCTTTAAACACTAACTGACACATCTGGCTTCAAAATACTGACATGTGACAACAACAGTGATGAGGTCTCTCACACACACACGCACACACACACACACACACACACACACACACACACCTCTGTACAAGCAGCTGGCACATGCCTCACAACTGTATTAGTCCAATTAAGTGCGAAAGCCTCCGTATGTTTTAAAATGATCCCCGTCCGTTAAGCCGGCTCGGTTGATTGCCGGCCGCACACGTCACCACGCCTCCACGCCTCCACAGTCTACTTTAAAATGTTAAAAAACATTTGAGTTCATTTTGGGTGCCGCATGGCAAAATACATTTTCTATTAGGTTGTTTTGTTGGAAGGAATGCTGGATTTATTTATTTGAAAAGTAATTTGAAAATGTCATAAACACATTTGAGAAAATATCATCTGAGTCACTTTCATTTACATAGAAGCTGAGTCTGACATTCAGCAAAACTCCTGACTGAGGCCATCAGCACACAAGCAGCCACACAAACGAGCGCCATCAGCACAAAGAAAATGCTTTTACATCTTTATAAACGCCCCAAATGTATTTACTCATCTGCAGTGCTCCAGGTTTGAAAAAGGATTTTCTTGGCAAAAATATCATAAAATGTTTTTAAAAAGACATTAAATACAAAAGACCCAATAATGATTTTTTCATTTCAGTTTAGCCTGAAAAACAATGTCAATGAAAAAAAAAGCAAGCAAACAGATTTAAACAGCTGTCGTTAAAAGCAATAAACTGGAAGTCATTATGATGCACAGTGGTGTGTAAACATATGCGAACCCTTCGTAATGCGCTGATTTCCCCCATTAATTTGCCATAAAATATGACCTACTCATCATCTAAGGCACAATACAAGACAAACACGATGCACTTGAGCAGGGAACACAAATTATGACTTCTTATGTCTTTGTAGAACAGTCACACCGACATTCACAGAACTTGAGGAAAAACACAAGCGACCCATAAACTAAGGGCTTCGGTGAGAACTAATTAGACTCAGTAGTTTGCACAACTGGATTCCAGTTAATGTAATTAGAGATATGGCTTACAGCTACTTTGATTGAAAAGATGGGGATTTCATGTTTGCTGTTCAGAAGAAGATCTGCTGATGAGAACCATGCCTGGGGGGTGTTCATTAGTGTGTTCGGGAAAGATATTACGCCAAGATAATCCAACAACAAATTATGGTCCAAACAGTTTGCTGCTACTTCACTGAGGTGCAGTGAAGTTACAGCGTTAATGTTAGTGTGGCTGCTCTCCAGTTGAAGCTTTGCAGAAGTTGGGGGATGCAGCAGGACGATGACCATAAGGATCAAAGAAAATACATCACAGTAAAGGTGTCGTTCTGCGTTGCAGTCAGAGCCTGGACCTTAACAGCACCTAGATGGTGTAGAAAGACCTCAGGAGAGCCGCTGACACCAGAGACACCAGACAAGAAGAGGAATGGTCAAATCACTGCCTTCAAAAGGAGGTTCTGTTAACGGAGACTGAGAACGTTTAATGGGTTCGTTCATTAAAGACAGAACAAAATTACACCTGCGTGTTCTCAACTGAAGCGATTGTAATTGTTGTGGAGATCAGATGGCACTTTATGGCAAATAAATGCAGAAAACAAGTTAATTCCACCGGTTCCACGTGTGTTTTGTCACTGTACATCAAAGTTTGCCGTTTGCTTATCTAAACAACCCAGTTTCTTCACTAAAACGATCAGTGAGCTTGCAATTTATCCATCAGGTCACGTTGATCTAAAGAGATGATGATGTTTCATAACGCGGCGGTGCTGACGAGCGAGGCCAGTTGATGAGCTGCTCGTCTGATGTAATGAGTTTTATTGACACGGGTGTCTCAGCGTGATTAGCGGCGCTAAGAGACAAACAACGATCCGGCCTCATATTCAACAGCTTCTTCAGCTGCAGGAGTCGGGACACTGGAGAGGAGATGGAGTCAGCATATTGTGAGGTCTTCTGTCCTCTGGGAAACGCACCTCTTCTCCTCGAGCTGACATGAGCAGTAAATGTCAGTCTGTTGCATATTTCAGGGAAGTCGGAGAGCTTTGTGCGGTTTGAATTCCGAGATGATGGAGGTGAAGCTCTCGGTGGGGTAAGTAGGGACGGTGCTTTTCAGAATGGATCTAATTGCTGCTTTTCCAATATATTATACATTTGAGCATTTTCAGTTCATCCCTGAGATATTGTGCTGCTGCTCCGAAGTCCATTACTGAGGTCAGACCAAGAGTCTGCAGAACAGACACAGCTGACAAGTGGATGTTTCTCTGGTTACAGCTGCCCAAAAGAACCCTTAATACCCTGTTTCCAGGTCAGGCTCAGAATTAGACACCACCGGAAATACGACACTGACGTCATGGACGTTTTTAGTTTTACGTTTTTGAAACAGCCCTCTCATGTTTGGATTCCTGGACGATTCCCCTCTGTTATTAAAGGATCGTCACAAGGAAGTGTTACATCTACACATCTACACAAACGTTTTGTACACATCCTCGTCCACATACGTGTGCAACCACAGCGTGACTACAACCACGTCAGAGACCAGGAATCGTGCTGCAGCACGTAACAAAGCCGTCACCCAGGCACAACAAACCTGGCGTGGCACGTTTTCTCCTCTATCTCATAATTAACTGGTATAACCCCTTTTATTTGCTTTTTTTTATTGGATATCAGTGTGCAACATCATAACGTTCTTGGTTGTACGTCTTTATATTTGCTTTTATTCTAATAAGAATCTCATGTCTTCTGGGTGGTTTTACTGGTCTTTATATGTATTTATTTTTATTTTACTTTGAGTTTAATCATTAATGACATTCTATTTAATTGTTTAGCCAAGTGCCACAGCTATTATTATTATTATTATTGTTTGTTTTATGTTTGTAATTGTTCAGCATGGAGCACAGTAATTCATTATATTTTTAATTTTCTATGTTGCTTTTTTACCATCAGATTGTAAACGTTTCGAGTGGAGCGGCTGACTCCGCCACCTAGAGGCAGCTGTTGTGAACTGCTGTGAAAACATGGTTGAAAAAGGAGCTTTGGTGTTAAATCGTATTTTCACCAAAACATAACAGAGAATTTTCACTGAGACCCAAAAGTGTCTTCATCTGTAAACGATCATAATTTGACTCTTTTAACTCAAACTACTGGTACAATAGGTATAAATTAACTGCTGAGATTAGATTTTGAAAAGTTTTTCTTTTACATAGATATGGAGGTATAAAGTCATAGTTCATACGTTCATGCTCACCCTTCATGCTTTTTTGTTTTTTTTGAATAACATGTTCTGTTGCAGAATTATTAAAGCACCACAGAGGAACTTTTGCAACGTTTGGCTCTTGTTTTCACGATGGGTAGCGGAGATTGAGTTACATTTACAACTCCGGCCGAGCCTCAGTCTTGCGTCGCGTTGGATGAGTGATCAATCCTTCCAAAACTGTGACTGATATTTTAACGAGAAGTAAAGTATTTTGTGCTGCTTTAATATCTGACTCTTACTATAGCTTTACAGAACTCACAGTAAAGGTTTTAAAGTAATTTTTTTTTTTTTTTTTTACATAATTGTCATGGTAACGGTAACTACTGCAGTGTGTTGAGTTTTGTTGGTCACTAGCGATCCGCAGGAAATGACCAGTGTGTGTTTTCAAGCCTCTCTGCAGATACATCCGACCTGATTGCAATGCTGACTGCAGGACGTCTCGAACAAACATTTCTTTTCATCCTGTTTTCTTCCGACTCTCCCCAGCGTAGCTGGGCAGCTGCAGCCTTCCTGATGTGTGTGTGGGAGATGGTGGACTGGTTATCACTAGCTGTGATTGAACGCACTTTCTGTAAGTTAAAATAAATTGATTGGTCTTCTGCCTTCCCAGCCTAAACCCACCTGAGCCCAACGGGTCACTGCTAATCTCTAAATAAGAGAAGCTGAGCTGGACTCATCTTCTTGAATTTTTACCTGTGTAAATACACTTGCAACAAAGCATCTTTTTGTCTGGTGTCAGTGCCGATTCAGTCACAAAAGCCTTACGAAGACAGTGATGTGATCGGGGAAATGTGCTTATAAAGCATCACAGATGTGACCTTCATTACTGGTGTGTAGAGACGAGTTTGGGCTTTTGGAGTATAAGTTCACAGCAAAGTAACTTATGTTCTCCCATAAGAGATGTCGATGCTCATTCTTAAATATCCAGTCTTGGGAAGTTTAGTACTGCCTCTGTTTTTTTTTTTTTTTTTTGTTAAAACCTTAAACATGTTTGTAATAAGCAAATATGCCCTCAGAGATCTATTTTTTACTCACTGTGTCCTCAGGTTTTTACAAAAAATGAGTTTATCCCCTGCCCCTCAAAAGAAGAAATAAAAGGAATATAGGTATTTCTAAGAACCCCAAACATTCTTGTGGATTCACTCAGGAGTAATGATGCAACTTCATCAGTTTCTTACATTGTTGTAGAGGAATTGTGGTGCACTCTTCTACAACCTGATTATCAGGTTTATGAAAGGCTAATGACTGATGATGATTCACTGAAATTTACCCTCTTTAAATCCTATGGAAGTACGAGGTTATATAGTATTGCCCCTATCTTTTTGCACAAAATACATACGATTAAAAACTGGGGAACTTAGTTTTGCATATCACTGTATGTGATGTAGAGTCATCTCAGTGCCCAGGGCTCCTAATGAAGAAGGAGGAGGGATGACCAGACCGAAATAGCCACAGATGGAGGTTGTGCCATCAGTTGAAGGCAGGTGGATGAGGTGGTGTTGTCATTCAGAGGCAGATAAAGGCCTTTGGCTGTCTCATAAACACCGGAAACATCTGCTTCTTCGCGTTTCTGTTGTTCCATTTGTTGAATGTAGTTTGGATGCTAAAGAGACTCAGATGTTTTTATCCATGGTGGTAAAAAAGACTTTGTTTGTGTGTGTTTGTGTGTTGCATCCATATGTCTGTCTGACTCACCGGCCCAAGCAGCAGTCATCTGTCATTTACACCTCATTGGGTGTCAAAGTGAGACAAAAGCTTGTTCAGCCAATTAACTCGGAGCAAGACGGTACGGAAGGGACCAGCTGTGAGGGCTGTTGCTGTGTCGGGAAATGTCAGCAGACACAATCAATGGCCTTGAGACAGTGAGAGGAAGGTGAACAAAGCAGCTCACATGTCACTGTACTATCATAAGTTATCATTTTATTGACTGTGAATGTTGCAGTGACACAAATGTTTGCATGAAGTCACGTTAAGTATATTGTCGAGCTTGGAATGAAGCGAAGCAGCCCAGCCAGCAGCCACACCACTCCTAAGTTTTATAATACAGGGGAACCACTAACAACCTATGTCTGGATGACTCTACGGCCAATGAGCAGGGGTTAGTGCTGCTAAACCTAATCACACGACTGGAAATTGGGGCCGATCATGTGATCCCCAAGTGGTCGGAATCGGGTGGAACTGATCGTTTTTGTTTTGTATGTGTTTTTTTCAATTTTATTTCGCTAAATTATTATAATCCTCTTATTTATTGTTATCATTGAGTTTCACTGTTAACAATTAAGGTTTATACAGAGCAGCTTTAACCTAGAACCTGGATCACCAGTTTTAGCTTGTGAGCTGATCTGAGCGGTGTCATTGAAAACTTTTGTAGACATTAATCTGAGGGCTTGTGTCGTTCTCACTCTTCTCAGTGAGCAGCCTGTGCTGCCGTGAGCCCCTCCCCCTACAGCAGCTGCTCTCAGCTGCAGGAACAGCAGGACACGTTCACTTTTCTGTGTCCACACTTCCAAAACATTGCACATCCGCAAACCCACGGCCGGCTGATCGTGTACTGGCTCAGCTCTGTATTCGTTCATATTTAATTTCACTGAACGTAGTTACTGTAATGTAATCTAATAAACGTGGTATCACTGGATGACATAAACAGAGTGTAAATTTAGAAAGAACAGAGCTGCTTCTTTTTTTTTTTTTTTTTTTGTGGATCCCCAAAGTATGACTCAGGCTCAGTTACAAAAACAAATTTGATCGGAACATCCCTGGTCGGGTTTTCACAGGGATGGAAATCCAGATGAGCTTACACAAATGGAAGGTTTCCAGTGGAATCCAAACTTCTTTTAACCGTGAAGTTTATAAATAGCGTATATTCCAACTTGTGCTGCTGGTTGGGAGCATTGGCAGATATTCCTGTCTAATCCAGTGGCTTTATTTGATTCAGTTTGCTTAACCAAAAAATAACCTGCTCATTTCAAACCGCTGCCCTACCGGTAGCTGTTCTTCTTAAAAGTCTACATTTTTACTAGAACAAAAAGGAGAACCGTACAAGTGTATTTTCAACTTTACAAGGGCATCGTTTTAAAGTAAATGAGCTGAGACAGTACATACGCTGTTGTTGTGTGAAAGCCGTTACAGCATTTTCAATGTTCTTTACCTGCAGGGAGTTGCTTACCAATTTTGCAGTGATTAGAGGTACTCAACTCCCACTGACGGCACGCAACTTTGCCTTTATATCTTTTGTTCAATATGTCGTAGCTACAATAACAGCACTGAATGTCCTTTGGGTAATAGTGCTGTATTAAAATTACATTCAGACACTTCTGAGATTATGTGCTCCATCTAATATTATTGCACATCTCAGTGTTTTAATATGTATTATTCATATTTCATTTACATTTGATGGTAAAACCTTCAGAACTGAATACAAATTGCTGTAGAGAAAAGGTTGAGTTCAGACGCAGCTGCTATGAAGACGGAGAACGGTGGATTTAACGTTGATCGAGAACGTGAAGCCAAACGGAGGTTTGTTTTTCTCATCTGCAGTCTGTGGTGACCAGTTGTTTTTCTGATAAGAGTCTGCAGTCCAGATGGACAATGCTCACACATTTGGGGCTCCGGTTGGCAGGAAATTATGTCAACTCTTAGGTGGAGGTTGATTTGGATTTGGTGTCAAAGTTGGGACATTAGAAATGAAAATTTAAAACTAGTCATATTCATCAAAGGGTTTTAGAATAAAGAAGATTTTAGAAATGACCCATCTTGAAGCAGCTACGGTAGCTCTTTAAAAATGCTCTTTCCAGATTGTGTGTTAAAGGTCACATCTGCAATAACTGTGAATGGAAGGGATTTTCATCTGGAGGAGAATCCAGGTTGGCCTAATAGTCCTAAATAACACAAGAGGGGTTACTTTTGGTCTTTGTTTCCCCAGAAAAATGGTGGTTCTGTCTCCTTCTCTAAATAGTCATGACATCCATATTCTAGTGAAGCAGACTTTGCATGTATGATAAAGTAGCTTATGGTTATGTACTTCTGCAAACCTCAGGTATGCCAAAGAATTTCATACACTTTCCATTGTACTTGGTGATGTATGGTTGGATGCAGCTGCTCCGCCATGGAAACCCATCCATGAAGCTCTTTTGAACACTGTTCTGGAGCTGATCTAAAGAGACCACATGAAGTTTGGAGGTCTGGAGCGATTGACTCTGCTGAAAGTTGGCGACCTTCTCCCACTATGGTCCTCAGCATCCGCTGACCCGCTCCGTCAGTTTATGTGACCGACCACTTTGTGTCTGAGTTGCTGTCGTTCCCAAACACTTCCATGTTCTTATAATACAGCTGACAGTTGACTGTGGAATATTTAGGAGCCAGGAAATGCCACGACTGGATTTGTTGCACAGGTGACATCCTGTCACAGTTCCACACTGGACTTCACTGAGCTCCTGAGAGCGACACGTTCTTTAACAAATGATGGTAAAAACAGTCTGCATGCCGGGGTGCTTGATTTTATACACCTGTGGCCGTGGAGGTGACTGGAACACCTGATTCCCTTTGTTTGGATGGGTGCAAATACTTTTGACAATATAGTGTGTGTGTGTGCGTGTGTGTGTGTGTGTGTGTGTGTGTGTGTGTGTGTGTGTGTGTGTGTGTGTGTGTGTGTTGATACATTACTGACATCTTTGATTCCTCTTTGTGTTTTTCATTTAAATCCTGACATTATAGTGCAATATCTGACTTAAATGTTGCCGTTTACTTTCCAGCCATTAAAACTATTCTAAGTTTGACTTTTTGTGATTTTATTTATTCACCTATTTAAGGCTGATAATTGTTCCATCTTCTTGTGTAGTTTACACCTAACTGGAGTGATGCGTTTTAATGAGACTGACTGCCAGTGTGAGACCACATTTTAGTATTTTTAAATGTCAACTTGTTAATGAGGTGGTTGGTGGTTTGACCTTCTTGTTTGGTTTGCATTCAGCTGTGAAGAAGTAATACTGAATGTTTTAATGAGTCTGAGTGTAGCTTGGGGAGTTCTTTCCTGGAAAAGGTTAAAGACTCTTGATCCAGTGGAGCTGATAGGTGCTATTAGACTTTTAATGAGCCCCACACTTGTCTGTCATGTGGCTTTGAAAGAAGTGGATCACAGACCTGACTGTGAAGAGAAGACTCTGTGTCCAGTGCTTCAGTCTGCTCTTTAGTGCAATGATTGGGATCTGCCTCATCATCTCTTTTAATGTGGTCTCCTCTGTACGTTTGAACATGGAGCATTTAGCAAGAGCTCCTACACTCCTGGTCTCTTGGCGGTACACAACTTTGACGAATCCTGCAGATTGGTTGGACATTACTGGCTAATGTTTGTCATCTGATGCATTTTCTATCCTCCTAAGTCCTAAGTTATTTACATTAGTATTAACCGGGCTTTTCTCTTATAACTCAGCCAATCAAGTGAAGGTTGCTGAACATCGCAAATCCCTCACCAGGTGCTGTGTGCTCTTAAGCTGAGACAAAATGCAGATGAAAATACATTTTCTCCCATCCTTATTCCCCGGGCAGAGTTTGGGAGGACGGGTATCGGTTAACACCCAGCTTGTAAAAAGGGGGGAAAAATGAAATGAAAAGCTTTTGCATGTCAGAACATTGGGAAAAAAATAATGATTATGATTACTTGTTTCTTATTAAACCTTAGAAACAGATATTACACACTGTCTTCATGTTGAGTCTCATGTTAATCCTGGATCCTCAAAACAAGACCAAACCTTCACGCCTCTTCAATGTTGCGTGACAGTCGGTGTGCAGTGTTTATGCTGATATATTGTTGTTTTTGTGCCAAATGTGGCCAAACCTCTCCACTGTGGTGCAGCTTTTTGTTAAATAAGTAATGGAGCATGTCTTCTTGTTCATTTGTGGTTGTATTTACTTTGTTTTGGACCAGATGGCGTTTCCGTTTTGTCCTGATATATCAAACCTTTGAATTTCTTTCCATCTAGCTGTCATTCTGCCATTTTGGCTTTTGTGGAGGAGCTTGCTGTAGATTTTGAGCTTTTTTAAACTACCTCCCTCCCCACAGTCCTTTTTCTCCTTTAAAAGTTCAAAATAAGAAGCGAATAGAGGAAATAAAAGACTCGGCCATGTCTCTTAAATGATTCAGATCCTTTGTGTGTAGTAAGACCCATCAGTGTGCACACTCCTTTGTGTGTGGGTCCTTGGTTTTTGTGCTCAAAGAAGCATTTTCATGAATGTTTGCCTCTCTTTGGCATTTTTACAGTTGTGCAAAGAAAACTCGTGGTCAAGTGCGGCTGTGCAGATTGTTAATGTGTGTATCGCTCTAAAAAAAGGCCTTTGTCTTTAGGAACAGCAGGGAAGAAGAAGGAGAACCTTTATTAATCACAGGACGTTCAGTGACGACAGGCGTGTGACTGCACAGAGAGACGAGTGAGCTTTTCATACGTGCTGGGGGGTTGATTCTTGAGGGAACCCGATTGTCAGCTACTCAGTTCAGCAGAGAAAGGGGACTGTTATTTTATTTATTTATTTACATAGTACTTTGGAAAAAGTGGAAACATTTGGTAAAATGAGTAATATCCTCAGTTCTTGCTAGAACTCTGGTTCTGGAACTCAGGATCTGGAACTCAGGTTCTGGAACTCAGGATCTGGAACTCAGGTTCTGGAACTCTGGTTCTGGAACTCAGAGTCTGGAACTCTGGTTCTGGAACTCAGGTTCTGGAACTCTGAGTCTGGAACTCTGGTTCTGGAATTCTGGATCTGGAACTTTGGATCTGGAACTCAGGTTCTGGAACTCTGGTTCTGGAACTCTAGTTCTGGAACTCAGGATCTGGAACTCTGGTTCTGGAACTCAGGTTATGGAACTCTGGTTCTGGAACTCTGAGTCTGGAACTTTGGTTCTGGAACTCAGGATCTGGAACTCAGGTTCTGGAACTCAGGTTCTGGAACTCTGAGTCTGGAACTCTGGTTCTGGAACTTTGGATCTGGAACTCAGGTTCTGGAATTTAGGATCTGGAACTCTGGTTCTGGAACTCAGAGTCTGGAACTCAGGATCTGGAACTCAGGTTCTGGAACTCTAGTTCTGGAACTCAGAGTCTGGAACTCTGGTTCTGGAACTCAGGTTATGTAACTCTGGTTCTGGAAATCTAGTTCTGGAACTCTGAGTCTGGAACTCTGGTTCTGGAACTCAGGTTCTGGAACTCTGAGTCTGGAACTCTGGTTCTGGAACTCTGGATCTGGAACTCTGAGTCTGGAACTCAGGATCTGGAACTCAGGTTCTGGAACTCAGAGTCTGGAACTCAGAGTCTGGAACTCTGGTTCTGGAACTCTGAGTCTGGAACTCTGAGTCTGGAACTCTGGTTCTGGAATTCTGGATCTGGAACTTTGGATCTGGAACTCAGGTTCTGGAACTCTGGTTCTGGAACTCTAGTTCTGGAACTCAGGATCTGGAACTCTGGTTCTGGAACTCAGGTTATGGAACTCTGGTTCTGGAACTCTGAGTCTGGAACTTTGGTTCTGGAACTCAGGATCTGGAACTCAGGTTCTGGAACTCTGAGTCTGGAACTCTGGTTCTGGAACTTTGGATCTGGAACTCAGGTTCTGGAATTTAGGATCTGGAACTCTGGTTCTGGAACTCAGAGTCTGGAACTCAGGATCTGGAACTCAGGTTCTGGAACTCTAGTTCTGGAACTCAGAGTCTGGAACTCTGGTTCTGGAACTCAGGTTATGGAACTCTGGTTCTGGAACTCTAGTTCTGGAACTCTGAGTCTGGAACTTTGGATCTGGAACTCAGGTTCTGGAACTCAGGATCTGGAACTCAGGTTCTGGAACTCTGGTTCTGGAACTCAGAGTCTGGAACTCAGGATCTGGAACTCAGGTTCTGGAACTCTAGTTCTGGAACTCAGAGTCTGGAACTCTGGTTCTGGAACTCAGGTTCTGGAACTCTGAGTCTGGAACTCTGGTTCTGGAACTCTGGATCTGGAACTCTGAGTCTGGAACTCAGGTTCTGGAACTCTGGTTCTGGAACTCAGGTTCTGGAACTCAGGATCTGGAACTCTGGTACTGGAACTCAGGTTCTGGAACTCTGGTTCTGGAACTCTGAGTCTGGCTTTCTGAATGAGCGGAAGCCGTCCAACAGTCTTTTTGGGAAGAACAGAGAGAAGACGATAAAAGCTCACAAGTCCGCTAGAGATGAAAACACGGAGACACTCTTCTGGATCTGCTCGATGATTGATATTTTTTAAATGATAAAAATCTTATGTTTTTTAGCCGTGATGTGGCTGCTGGAGCTCAGGTCAAATGTCAGGTCAAACCTTGGATATCAAACCAGGCATTTTGTCTTGGGCAGCAACTTTTTTCTTTCTTTTTTTTTGCTAAATACAGTTAATTCTGTGTTGTCAATATTTAGTGAACTGCACTAATTTGGTTCAAGAGCTACGTGCATGTCTTCTGCATAGCTGTGGTAAGGAACATAGCTGTGTGATTTGACTTCAAAGAAGCCTGTAAAGATTTAATGACAGTGGTCTAAGAACCCAGCCTTGAGGGATACAAGCTGCCAATGTGATGAGCTCAGATTTATGCTCACCCACAGAAATGACATAGCCCCTGCCTCGTAGATGTGTTTCAATCCTAAGAACTGGACCTGATCAGCCTTATCCAGTCTTCTAGTCAGTCAAGGATTGTATGGTGCTGTGTGCTGCGGACTCAAGAACAAGCAGCACCAGAACAAATGTTTTTAGAAGACCTTTATCCTACTGTGTCAGTGCTGTGTTGTTGTCTGATGCCGGTCGGATTAATGCCTAAACGGATATTTGCATTTGTTTAGGTGTGTCAAAGTAGTTTTGTATGGATGTACATCATACAGTAAATTAGATTTATATAAAGGTACATATGCATCTAACTTTTTTGCTTTTACTATTCCACAGTGTTAAAAAAGTATGAATTCTTTTTTTCTTTCATGAATACATTTTTAGATTTTAGGTATTTATCCTCCTACACATTGTTGACTAATCCTGACAATACCCGGGTACATCTGCAGATTTGAAGTAATTGCCTTTAACTGCCAGTGATTCAACAAATCTGCAGCATGTGTGAAGTAAAAGTGTAAGTGGCCTCCCATTCTGCTTCTGCTTTGGGCAAACCCTTCGCGGTAATCCTGTAAGAAAATGCTGCAATTTCAGCTGCAATTTTCTTCTCTATTGTTTTTTCTGCCTGTTGGTCAAAAGAAGAATAGAGGAAAGTTGCCCATCAGGTTTAAACTGAAAGCTCACACACAGTTAAACTTTGTAATAAAAGTATTTGGCGAAATATGACTTTCAAAGAAATCCCCACATCGAATTATATTTATTATGTTTCTTTTTTCTATCTAATGTTTGATGCACTTTGGGTCAGAAATCACATCAGTCCTCCTTCATGTCCAAAGTCAGTCCAGTCAGAGACATAAAAAAATCACTTTGTATATATTGTTCCTCCCTGTTCACATTGTCCATCTCGGACTTTCAGTTATGACTATCGTTCATGCTTCCTGCAGACGTTCTGGCATGGCTCTGCTGTGGCCAGGTGTTGAGAAGATGGACAGGCTGTAGGTGCATCAGCCGAGAGGCTTTGAATACTAAGAGAAATTGTGACTACTGAATAGGAAAGAAACTCATTTGTAAAACACGGGGACCACAACCAAAAGGCTTGGGAGAACAAGTTTACATAAAACAGAATTAGTTTCACTGCCAAAACCTTTAGCCACAACATTCATGGAAGACGGCTCGCATTGTGCAAGCCCAGGAGAAATCATCTGCATCTGGCCTCAGACCAGATACCCTCCTCATGTATTGTGAAGGTAGTTGGGGCCGTTAATACTACAACTGAGGCTGCAAGTAGCAAAATCTCCAGACTCTCCACAGTTCTCCGACTGACCCGTCACCTCTTTCACCAGTGGTCTCAGTACTCCCCAGCCATACTTACTGGGTGAGAATCTACTGGTGATGGGCATGGACACCTGCTATCTATCTATCTATCTATCTATCTATCTATCTATCTATCTATCTATCTATCTATCTATCTATCTATCTATCTATCTATCTATCTATCTATCTATCTATCTATCTATCTATCTATCTATCTATCTATCTATCTATCTATCTATCTATCTATCTATCTATCTATCTATCTATCTGTGCAAAACATTTTGTACTTCCTTAAAAATCTTAGTTCTGGACATATGTCTGTATATGTGATCTTAATCTTCCTGGTTTGCATCGAACAGTTTGACATCGTCCTGGCTCATCTCTTTTGTCCTCTTGGAGGAATTTCCTCCAATTCCCCATCTGTCACAAATGGATAAATTGAGCCACCCGATCAAACGGCAGGTGTTAACTTGGTTTCGCTCGCCAGGACATTTTGAGGAGCCACCTGTCTACCTTTCTGTCACTCTGCCTGTTCACCTTTGTGTCTTCAGAGGGTGAATTGGGAGGCCAAATCCATCATAGAATAGGACAGAGATGAGTAGAAAATATTCAAAGCCTCTATCGATCATTTGCTCTCTAAAAACAGTGGCAGCAGCAGCAGCGTTGGCTCAGTATGCATGCTGGGTTATTTTATTATTAAGCCTGAAACAAGATAGACAAGGGGAGGGGTGTATGGGGGAGACAGAGTGGGCTAATGTGGCATGGAAAATAGTCTGTTATGAGGTAACATTAGCCCCCCAGCCTTGAGCTATGCATAAACATCTATACACGTGTGCATGTACAAACACATACTTGAGGTTTTCATCACATCACTGAAGCAAAGGCCCAGCATGCAGAATGCTGCATCAATACTGTGATGAATTACCTTAATATCAGGATTGACTCGCATTCAGGCTCTGCCTCTTCATCCTAATAAGCTGCTGAAACTGTCCACTTTAAATATGCAGGATGGATGGCACTGCATGGTAACTGAGGGAGGGAGGAGGTGAGGGCGAGATGGGGCAGAGAGATTACAAGGGAGAGAAGGACTCAGCTGACAGACAGGAATAGTTCTGGTTTGTAGCACAAGAACTGACATAGTTGACACGTTAATGTGGTTGTGACAAATACAAAGGAAGCAAATAAATAAAATACTAGGCGAAAATTCACCAGAGAGTGAAACTAAGTTCTCCTTGGTGCTTTCGTAGGAGATGTGCAGTTGCACCCAGGTGCTATTGTTAGAAGGCCACGTCCAAATATTCAAGAAGTAATAATACATGTAAGGTTTCAGCTGCAGAGTGTGGCTTCTTTGAAAGGTACCAGGAGAAAGCCTCTTCTCTCTCGGAAGAGTTTGGCAGCATGACAGGATGGAAACATTTTATTTCTTCTGGAACAAGAGCCATTGGACACGCAGCCACGAAGTGGAGATGTTTGTCCTTAACGCAAACAAACGCAACATATCAGCACAAATGCCTCATATCAGTTCTCAAGCATGGTGGTGGAGGAGCGATTATTTGGGCTTGTGCTGCAGTCAGAAGACCTGGATGCATTGCAGTCCTGGAGTTGGCCATGACTGCCTCTGTTAGTCCAGCTGTGTCCAGTTGTGAGGTTATCTGTCCAACAGCTAGGACTGGGCTGAAGTTGACTCGTGGAACCCAACAATGATCCCAAACACAGCGGCAAATCTACATGAGCGGGGCCGAAGACGTGTTGCAGTGTTCCAGTGAAGTCCAGACCACAGACTGATGGAAATACTGAGGTGGGATCATGAAGCCTCACTGTTCTACAGACCCCAAAACTATTCTACGGATTCTTGACCGTTATTTCTCAAGAAACCCTCCACCGCCTGCAAACCTCCACAAACATATGCAAATGATGAGGGAGCGACTGATAATGTCATAAATTAAAGTTATTGCTGCTAAAGGTGGCTTCACAAGCTATTGAATCAATATAAATTGAATTATGCAAATATCAGTGAGCCCATGCTATGTAAGCCAAGTCAGGCATACAGATGAAGGGAAAAAAGTGCGAGCTGCTCGCAGCCCAACAGCCTGCTGTCAGTGTCGCATCTGTAAACACTCTTATCAAGATGAGTCAGAAACCTATTGTCAAAAATTAAAAAGCAATCGCTCTTTAAATCACTATTCTTCACTGAGTGCAGCAGATTTACACCGTAGATAACTCACGCAGTCTGATGGCAAAGAGAGCACCTAGCATGGAGGGAGATTTGATTAAGGACATGTTTCTGGAAAACAGCACAGGGAAACATTAGTCAGGACTGAGATGAGTAAATGCTTGAACGCAGATGGAAACAGACAGCAGAGTGGTGAGAGGAGGACCTGAAGTGTTTGAGAGGACAAAAGGATGAGAGGAAAAAAGACAGGAAGGCAGTTGAATGTGGAGAGCTGAAAGCACGCCAGCTCACCGTAAACTCTTCTTCCCGTCTGCATCTCTCTTAATGGCTCAGAAGGGCTTTCCTCTTCATGTCAGGCTCTACTGTGTTGGCGTTGGTGTCCTCGTGGTGGAATGCTGGGATGAAGGAGTGAAGAGGAGGCGAGCAGAGCTGCAGACGGTGAACTCCTGATGCAGTCGGGAGTTTGACAAACTAGTTGGAGGCGTTGTGGACATCGGGAGGCGTTTTGAGCAGCTTGGCAGGAAATCACAGAGGCAGAACTTCAGCACACATGGTGAATCGTACTCATAATGTTACAGCTTGTCCTGAAGCTCTACAGGAGCTCCGCTCTCTCGCAGGGACACCACATGACTTTTAGGAATCCCTTTTATGAAGTGTGAGCACATTTGGATAATGCATGTGTTTAGTGTGAGGTGATACTATTACATTTGTAGAACAGCACACAGACTCTTTTATCTTTATGTCACGTCAGAAACGTCAGCCCTCTTTACGGTTCACATACATCCAGTCATTCGCTGAGCACGTGGATCCACAGTGACTTCAGGAACATTCAGACTTCAGTGCAGTAAGGATGCATTAAAATCTAAGTGTATTTAAGTGTAAATTTAGTATATCTTACAAGTGTCAGAGGTCTTTACAAAGGAAATGTTGTCTCACGATATGAGTCTTCAGTAGCTTTTTAGCCTGCATTAGCACCTGTAATTCAGTACTTCTTTGGTTTGGTCTATGTGTGAGTTGACCAGGATCCACCTCTCTTTAAGATCTCAGTCTGCTTGTCTGGTGTGCATCGTTTAGTAATGTGTTACTGAACACTTGTGATTATTAAGCAGCTTCTCTGCCACATAAATGACTAACATATGCAGCTTTTGGCTTCCCACAAGTTTCAGATTACCATGGTGATAGAGTGGGTCTGTAAACTCCAGAAATCCATTTTCTGTTCTTTAGCCATTTTTATTCATGCCAAAAATTCAGATTTATATGAATAAAATTGATGGCTTTCATCTTTTTATTCTCATATACTGTACTGCTCTCACGCTGAAAACCTCCTGCTTCATGAAAATATGCTCTGTTCTGTGTATTATTATTGTTGTTGTTGTTGTTATTATGATGATGATGATGATGATGATGATGATGATGATGATGATGATGATGATGACTGTAATGAAGTGAGCCAGGACATATTTGCACACGGGCATGTCGTTTTTTGAGTGTGAAGGCAGCGTTTCGAACAATGTCTGAGTGGAAAAAACAAGGACGCCTGTGCACAAGTGGAAAAAGTGAATCCTAAATAAAGAATTCTCACATCCACCTTACAGAGTCTGTGAGGCCGGACTGAGCTGGACATGTGGCAGAACTGGCAAGCCAGAGTCAGATGTGCAGCAGATGGGGACATGTTTACTTATGTCAAAAAGAATTGTAAATTTCTGATTAAGTTTTTAGTGTCTATTTCCAACTTCAGTTGAATGTTAAAGCAGTTGCGCTGCACATAAAAGAAGCTCTAAAATGATAAAGCTGCCACCTTTTGGGGCGTTGGACTGTTAACAGGCCGACATCTGCCGTATAAAACTGTAGCTTGCCAACATTTTACATTAAAAGGAAAATGACACACTCAGATATTGTGAAATTGCTTTTAAGTTACATGACAATGTTTTCCTTCACAAGCTCTACCAGACTTAGATTTTGCATTGTCTTAGATTGTCACAGATGTCTTATTGCACAATTGTAATAGCTTAAAAACAGTTTTTATAAAAGGTAAGAGGTTTAGAGGTTTATCTCTCACAGCAGAAAACCAACTAAATGTAGTCCAAAGACTGAAGTGATGAAGTTCACTTTCAGTCACAACTGGTTGGTGGCAAATGCATGGTTTGAGTAACGACTAATACATACATGGAAATAGATCAACATTATGTTTCCTTAATCGTGCCATATACAGAACAAAGTACAATATTGTTGTCTCTAATTTGTTTGCATCATGATTGTGATATGAGGATGCTTCGGACAGGTGGGGCATATTGCACATTTCCCTGTTACACTGGGCTGTTTCTCTCTAATAAGTGGAAACTTTATGAATTAAGCCTGACTTGAGCTGACTCGTAGGTCGGCTTGTGTGTCGTTGGTGTGTGTTAAAGCAGCCTTGATGTAGTTGCCCAAAGCCTCAACATTTTATCTCCTTATTCTGTGAATTAAGTCACAATTCCTGAAAGTACATGTGGACACTCAAAGGTCATGGAAAAACACATAAGATGAGAAAAAGTATGAATAATAGGTTGAAAATATAAGTAGTGCTGATTAATTTCCCAAACTGGTTTATAAGTATGTGGAAAAACAAACTGAGTAGTCAAATGTCACTTGTTGAAAATGGATTTGTTGCTCTGACGGAGACCCTCTCAGCAGCACTCAGCTGTCCGTGGACGAAGGCCTCACACCAGGGCCGGCTGGAATTGTGACTTCCTGTTAAATGTCAGGAGGATTGGAGGCAGCTGATAAGTGGTGTCACAATCCTACAGAGCAGTTTGATATTGATTGACTTCTCCGCTCTGTTCCTGGCTCAAAATGTGAAGTTAAAGCCTGTTTGAGTTGTGAGTCAAACGTTCCTTCAAACTTCGTCTAGAGGAAGTCATGTGGATTATTCAAACCTGGTTTCTTCACAATACATGGAACATGTTCAGGTGTTGGGAAGGAAAATCATTTAGCAATTACAAAGAACTTGATTCAATTTATTTCAAAATACTTAATCTCCAAAGGTTAATTAATGTCTTAACCCAAACGATATCCTCAGTCGATATAAAATATAAAAAAGTGGAACGTCAGCAGCTCAAGATGATCTGAAATCATTGGTTCCAGGGAGTTAATGCCCAGACATCTTTGACATGTTTTTGCTAAAACACCAACGAGATACAGAAGTGAGCTCATTTCCAAACACGACTTCACAGGTCTGCTCATAACAACTGCTGCGTCTTATTTCTAAAGGTGTGACTGCTTTGAATTCGGTGTTCGCGCTACCCACTCCAGAAAAACATCAGATGTACTGTTTTTACTCCCATCTGGGTCTGTGATGTCACAATAGTTGGTGTTATCTCCAGATCACTCAAGCGATTTACAAAGAATGATGCACATAAATATACCAGCAGCTTACCAAACTAATGGCTCTAAATCTGTAAAGTCCATTTACACCATTTAAGACCAAATCGCAGCGTAAATCCATCAGAAGATGTGTTGGGGTTTCTGAAGGTCGCTCTGCGACCAAAACCTCCCATGTCCTCAAGACCTAGTCATGCTTTGATGGACAAGAGTTTGTGCAATGGTCCCTAGCACTTATCCATAGAAGTTACATTTGGATAGAACAAATGCCGAGAGGGACATAAATATATCAAATTAACTCATTTATATTGTTTGGTACCTGAAAAACCTGAAATGGCTCAGTTGGGTCAAAGTGGCCACTTTGGAAATCCATCTTGCATGTTTCTCTTCAAAAGTTTCACTAAAACCTTTTTTTACAGTAAATGATGAGACGTTCGGGAATACGGTTTCTACGTTTTCAGTTCATGGTCTTTTAAAGTGGATCTTTACTTATTCTGGCCCGATAATATGTTTACTTTCTCCAACATGCCTGCTTTAATCTCACACGTGTTACCTTTATATTCCAAACCAAAATGGGTAAAGCAATAGTGATGAGATACGCTTGTTTCCTTTTGCATGTGCCATTTTCAGGGAGGAATCTCAAAAATAGGCCTTGGCTGCTTTTTGATGTGTCAGTCATCATTTAGCTGGTTAACAAGTCTATACCAATAAAACCTAATTCTGCATGGTGTGAGATCATAGCTCTCAGATAATTGAAAGCAAACCATAGCAGCTCAGTTTCTTTATAAATTCATCGTGAGGATGAAAAGTACTGGAAAATTGCCGAAACGTTCCCCTGCATAACGAGGGGGTTCCTCAGTGGGGTGTCAGTCACGGCTGGAGGGTAAACATTTTGACTCAACGCCGCACACCTCTGCAAACAGGTTTGTTGGCATGTTCACGTGTAGCTGAACTTACAGAGTAGTTTTGGAAGTTTCTAGGTGTCAGAGTCCCAGGGCGGCTCGCTTTAAATGAAGATTTTTGACGGCAGTTGTACTTTCATCCTATTTGAGCGTTTTTCTTTTTTTCCTTTCATCTGTCAGCATGATTTTCCTGAAAGTTCTAGATGCACTTTGTTCGGACTTTTCTTCAACAGTTGACCACACATTAGGGAACGCTCCCTGCAGCTCAAGTCAGTGCTGTCTGGTTTATCATTTATTCATTTATGTGTTGCCTCGGTTGCTTTCGATGGTTTTTACTCCAATCGTTGTTTGAGTTCAACCTCTACCGTCTCACCAGACAGACAGTAGGACATGAACACCTCCACGGTGTCTTGTTAGCTGCTCAGGTGGCAGGTAGAGTCAGCAGCACATCCAGCAGCCACTGATGCATGGTGTGAGGATGTATGATGTCTCTGGCAGGACTGACATTTGTTTGTAAAGCAGGTTGGAAAACTTTTCTCTTGGCCTCCAGGGAGCGTTGAAGAAGAGTAGAAGCCATGCCTGCAGCCAAACTGCAGCAGCGCATGGTTTAATGGCTACTCACCATCTGCCCGCCGGACTCCCAGTTCGGCAGATGTCTAAGGAGGATGAACACATGCTCTTAAAAGACCCACTTCTCTTCGCTTTAAATTGTTTCCTTGAATGTTTCAAAGGAAGATCATGATGCATTAATACCAAAGACAAAAAAAACGAATCCTTTTTATGAATTTACTCTTCTCTTGTGTTCATATTACATTTATCTTATCACTCACCATAAATGATGTCTATAGTGCTGCCTTTATCTTTTTTTTATTGTAGATACTGTACATCCTGCACTTACTGCTTATTGCACTTCTGGTTAGATGCAAAAATGCTTCTCATTGCCTCATACCACCCGTGCAATGACGATAAAGTTGAATCTAATATCATTTTTTAGGAGTTGGATTTATGGGATGGAGCAAGAACCCCTGTTTTCTATAAGCAGTGCTCTTTTGTGATCTGTCCTACATTTCTGATATACTTACATTAGTGTATTGCAAGCAAAGCTCAGAAACAAAAGTAATCACTTTTGTTTCTTTTTTTTAGATTAACAGAACTGTTACTTGGGCTACTTTTGCAAAAATGCTGCCGTTACTTATGTTACATTCAGAGACAAACAGAGGAGACCGTAAGTGATCCCACTCCACCCCGACACTTCTCACCATGGGCATCTCCGGACTGGAATAAGGTCCAGCCCTCCAGGAGGCTGGTTCTGGAACCCATACTGTGCGGTGAGTCCATCTATATCTCTGGTATCGCTCAACTTCCCCGACAAGTTCAACCGTCTTCTCTGTCAGAGAGGTGACACTCCAGCCAGTTTTGTAAGCCGAGGATCAGCACGCCAAGGCCCACGCCTTGGACTGCTACGCCGGACACAACACACCAGAACCAGGCACCCCTCCTGCAATTGGACACCTTACGGGAAGGTGAACCAATGCTGCTTGTTGGGGTTGAGTCCAGCACAGTTAAAGCCTTCCCACCAGGCACTCGTCCCCCAGACCTGGTGTCAGGGTGGAGCCCCAGTTACTGCACCTGGGCGAGGGACATGTGGCTCCTTCCCTGTTTCCTTTCCATGTTGATCGATACACGCCCAAGTGCAGAAAAGAGATTTTTTTCATAAAATGCTCACTTCAAGATGGGTACAGAGCACGGGAAGTTAATTGCGTTTAAATTGTGCAGAGAAAAGTTGAACTCTGACTGCTACAGCGCCAACAGACATGTCAGAAATGACCCGTCGCAATTTTCCAACCGTGCTAATGGACAGAAACTTGAATAATGGAGGGAGTTTTCAGGTCAACTTCATTTGTAAAACGCCACTAAAGCACAGCCCTGTTGTGAAAAGACTAATACATTAACCTTTTACTTGCATTTAGCAGTTTGTCAACACTCCTCACCCACTAACAGCTGGCCTCTCACCTAACTTCTACACATGTTTCACATCCACACATTAAACATCTGACAACGCATTATTAAAACGTGATAGACTGGAAAATTGCAGTCTACACATTATTCTCTCAAGCTCCAACTCTTAGGAGCTGCCGACTCTATACTGACTTCTAATGCAGGCTGCAGAAGATGACTAATCTGAGGTTAAAGATAAATTAAGTCTTTAGATACTGGTCTATAAATCCCAGCAGAGAACCGGTGTATTGAGGAAGGAAAATAATGGTCTTTCTCTTCGATGTCAAACACTTGGAGCTCTTTCCAAAGAGGTTGGGCTCGATCAGATGTAACACAACTTGCAAGCAAAGCTCAGACTTCAAGTGATGCCTGACTTCGACTTTTTAGTCTACAGTGATACCTCGGCTGAGAAGCCAGAGATCTCTGTAGTCCAATTAATCTTTCTGCAGGCTGGAGGCTGTCACACGGCTCTCGGCAGAACCAGCGCTTACGTTGGAAACCATGGGATTGCTGTGCTTTGATGAAAAGTTGTGGGGCCTTTACATTTTTAATGAGTGAGACATTTTCTGTGCAGGCCACTTCATGGAACAGTGGGGAGAGACGCTGAAGCCAAACTACAGGATATCTTTGATCCTGCACACAGACACAAAGTCAAACCAGATTTAGCTGCTCTGGTGACTGTTGGGTTTGGGGACATTTAATCGAGAGTTTTAACAAAACTCCTGCCTGCAAATGAAACAATATTGAACAAATGGCGACAGCCTTCAGGTCTCTTCCCTGAACAGCATGCTGAACCATATCGGAGCTCCACAAATCTTCCAGAGCAGGCCTGCTCGCTCAGCTGAGAGGCTCTACCTCCCAACCTTGTCTTGATTGGAAAAGCACTGACATTTTGATTAAATGGGCCGTTAAGCATTGTTTAATGCTGCAGAAAGATGACGTGCAGTAAGAAATTCTACAGTTTTTGTTCAGCAGATTCTTAATTGGCTGTATTTAGTGTTTCCCTTCAGTTTGATTGAAAAACGCTCAATTAATTAAGATGTGAAATTGAGAGATTCATAATGATGAGGCAGGTGTTTTCCTCCGTGATATATTTGCCTGGTGAATGTTGCCTGTCTGATAACAGTGCTGACTTCTCTTTTTGACCAAAAACACATTTTTATTTGTGTTTAATGTTTTAATTTGTTTAGGGACATTTTTCACTGACTTTTAGTGAAGAGATGATGGACTGTAAAAGTGGCACCAGGCTGCTAGTATGCTTATTTTATTATGATTTACTATGTTCTTCATCATGTTAAAGTCTCCCTAAAACCCAAAATGTATATATTTATTTGAGATTTATGTATTCCACTTATTGTCAGCTACCCTGATTGCGAGTATGTACGTCAACCGGTTTGTCTTATGAGGTCTGTCTGTCTGCATTTGTGCAGATTAAAGACAAGAGAAGCAGAGGGTTAGATGTGCTGGGGGGAGCGGATTGGGGTCAGCGTGAGAAACGGGACGGTGGCGTTCCTAACATCACAATGGCCTCGAAGAAGCCCTGAGCTCAGCTCTTTTCTCCGGTCCTTTTGTGCTTCTCACTCCAGGTTTTTGCGTAAGGCAATGAAAGTCACTTATGAAACAATTGCATGCCATATGCTTGCAGGTTTAGGTTGTTGAATGTGGTTCTGCCTGACCGGGATCAGGCTGGAAAGAAAAACAAAGTCATCTCAAACTGTTTCGGAGTCTATGTACAGACAAAAGGTCTATAAATGGAGAAAGTTTAGTACTGGGGCTACTCATCCAACCAAGATCAGCGACCTGCAGAAGAACCCACGAGTCATGGCTGAGTGGAGTGCCAGCCACGTCTGCTCAACGGTCTGCCGTCTGTCAGTCGCTCAACCGTTGGTCTCCACGGCAGAGCAACAAAGAAGAAGTGACTGCTCAGCACACCTCAGGTTCTCCAAAGAGCACCTTGACAGTCACGCTGCTGCTGTATGAATACAGGTCTTTGGCATGCAGACCAACGTTTGCTGCCTGACAGGAAGCAGTGAAGTTCCTGCGCTGATCCAAACACCCAAATCTATCAAATCTAGATTTAGTTTTGCTATTCACGTTGCACAAGTTAAAATTGTTCATTAAATCTCTGAAAACTGGAAACTGACTCAGTGTCTCTAGAGTCTGCAGCCTGTTGCCCATCTCTCCGTTCCTACGCTGCTCAGCCACAGTCCCAGGCCATCTCAGACTCGCCTCTCAGCCCGCTATCCTATCGTCAGCATGTCTCCCATCACGCTCTGCACTCCAGAAGCTAATTAGCTCTGCAATTGTGAGCCGACACAGCACTGGAATTGACTGGCGGCTTTCCAGAGAGGTTTGCTCCCTCATTCACACACACACACACACACACACACTCACACACACGCTCACACACACACACACACGCTCACACACACACACGATTCCCCGTGTTCTATTAAAAGAACAGCCACCACAGGACCTTGTGTTCCTCAAATGGGCAAATCCTTGCAGCGTGCATGCGTGCACGTGCGTGCACGTGCATGTGTCCACAAATATGATCACTTGCTGGATGCAGGGAGCTGCTTTCTTGGTGGTTATATTTAATTGGAAGGACGGGACCTTTGTTTTTTTAGACATTGTCTTGCAGCAGCATTTAAACTACTTGGATGAAGTTCACGGAATGATCTTTACATGGGATCATCTTTTACTTTTGTGAACGTAGTTAAACGTATGTGGTCAAAGCGCTCTCTTCGATCCAGATCTCAGTGGCAGTTTGAGACTAAACAGAATAATTGATGTTTGGCAGCAGGATGAGTCAGTGTCAATCACCACTGAGCAGCTGAGTTCCTCCAGGTACCTGGTGAACATGTTTTCACCAGCAGATTCAGAGCTGATGCATTTTAACCCATTAAAGCCCTTTTTTAAGCTTTATTATAAAGTCAGTGTCTCTACTCTCATCTGTTTCCAAGGTTAAGGTTCTTGGATTTAACCCAAACAATCACTAAAGACAACAGTTGTGCCAAAGTGGCCCCATATTATGGTTTGATTCATTGTTGCCATGCCAACAAACTGGCTTTTGTTGGAGTTTTGTAACCAGAACCTGTAAAAAGATTAAGCCATGTCTCTTTGCCCATGGAGCAGTGTGGTGAGTTTGTTTCACACCTCGGCGGTCTGTTTGACAGCTCACCAACCTTTCTAAGTGCTTTGTTTTGGTTGTCTGGTCTGTATCAAGATGTGATGGGGCTCACACACCAATCCAGGGTGTAGGTGTTCTAACGAGACATATGGACCAGACGTTTAGCGCAGCCAAACACCTTGGGTGAGGAATCACCTGATTTGTTGTTCCGATGGACTCATTCAGTTCAGTTCAGGTTTAAAGCCAGTCCCTTGTTGTGTGAAGTCGTGCAGAAGGCTGGACCACATTTCCTTCCCAACGATAACATTATATCGAAAGATAAAGTTACGTTGCTGGTTCTCACCGCTGTTGAATTGTGGGAACTCACTGCTTCTGCATTGGCTCTGACATGTTGTTTGGTGAACACTGATGTACTTTTATTACTTTTATTTTCCAATACTGTGCCCTGATCATTGAAAACAGACCTGACATCTCACCCAGAATATAATCATGTTGGTCACAATTGTGTCTTATTTTACCTTGAATTCCCTTTGAACTAACATGGCGAAACATTTTTTGCTACGTTTGCATCTAATTTGCATTTAGTAGATATTTTTGTTAATTCTCAGCTGCCAACACAAGAGAGCCCAAGTTTACTAAAAGTGAAATTTTTACTTTCTTTTGTTGACGGCTCCTAGTTGGAGTTTTACTCCCTCGTCTGCATCTCGTGTTCACAGGAGAGGATCAGAGGCTGTTTGTTAGACTGCACATTTCTACCCCCGGGGCTGAAAGTCGTTCCTCCACGTTTCCTGCTCTCCATATTTTCCTGCCTTCTCCGCCATCCCTCCAGCACACTCTCGAGTCCTGCCAAGGAGAACGTGAGAAACTTTTGCATTTGATTGTCTGTAATGAAAACCACAGTGCAACAAGGTGGATGATAAAAACCCACTTGAGTGACACGGCAACTTCTCAAACCACAGCACAGCCGCATGAACACCGGCTACCAGGAGGACGCTGGCATCTACCATACCGGAGAAGACAGGGACTTCTGTGTGAAGTTTGCACCACTGAGGTTTTATGTTAGAAGGAGATACAAAGAAAAGAAAACAGAGAGGCCCGATGGTTGGATTTAATCTGTACTTGGCCCGTCATTTCCATGAGGTTCAGGCAGCAGTAGCTGTGGTTCAGGTTTTGTTTGAGTGATAAACTGTTACTCAGCTGTCAAGAACTTCCAGAGCAGAGAGGCTAAAGAAACCTCTTCGCTTCCCTTCGCATCCCTTCGCATCCCTTCGCATCCCTTCGCATCCCTTCGCATCCACACATCTCGCAGAGTCCGTCCGTCACTTCACTTCAACATGTCGTGAAGTCTCTTCTAGCAGCAGCAGGTTTAAGGGGCAGATTTAGGAACTTCCTAGGTAAGAGGTAAGAGGCCGTCAAGGCGCCACATTTCTCACAAAGATGCCAAGTATTTACCTGAAACGCTGTTTCCTGTGTTTGGAAAGCTGTAAATAAATATCAATAGTGCACCTTTATTTATTTAGTAATATCACATGAAACATGTGGATTAGGATCACATTTATTAGCATCAGCAAAGCACCAAAATTAATTGTATTCTTTACTAAAAACCAGCTACTGCTAGTTGGTTTTTGTTTGTAACCAGAAACTGTCGCATGAGTGAAATTCAACTGTGACAAATGTGGAGCGACATTAACTTAAAACAGCACACAGCAGAATGAATGTTGAAGGCCACGCTTCCACGCTTCCTCAGGTCCTTGAGTGGAGATCAGTTTATCACCTGTGTACCTGGGCAGCACGGTGGATTAGTGGTTAGCCCTGCTGCCTCCCAGCAAGAATGTTCCTGGTTTGATTCCCAGTATAGGCATCGAGTATGTTCTTCTTTTTTTTTAAACTCACCAGTTAAAATTATAATAATAATAAATCACAAACTTCTGCATAAGTAGGGGCGTGTTTTAGTTGAGTGACAGCTGCACCCGAGCTTATGTCCAAATGTCTTCAGCTACTTAGTGCTTTAAAAAACAATCTTATTTCTATGAGATGCGTAAGAAACTTTGATTTTAAACATTTCCTCTGAATGTTGCTGTTGGCGACGTCTCCGTGTGCCAATATACTGTAAATACCTAAAATGACTTAACTACACTCTCATATTTTTATGAAACGCTTTTTATATTTAAATGCATGCCGCAGGAAGTGCAGAGATCACGGGATTATCAGGATAGCTGAGGATTAAAACCTGAATGCATTTTGAGTTGCTTTATTCGTATCTACATTAATCAAGACAACATTTACATTTTTGCTTCTACTTGGTCACAACATCTGGCCTGTTTTTTATTCACTGCGCATAAAAACTGCAGCAGCCATTTGTGTTTAAAAAGTGTTTAAATGATGAAATTTGTTTGAGAAAGTATTAAAATGTGGACCAACTGCAGATAACGATTCATTAAATCCAGCAAAGCAGAAAAGTGTTTTGTATCTGAAGATCTATGCTTTAAGGATTACCAGAGACGTTATATTCTCAGCAGAGGGACCTAATGAGCGCTTTGATTGCGCCTAATAACACTACGAATGATCAAAGGAGATTTAGAATTAAGAAAAAGACATTTAAAAAATATATATATATCTTTTGTTTTTTTCTACCCAGACTTGAACTCAGAGCAAGTTTTAAAATGTGTTCAATACCTTTGTCAACGAATGGTAAACGAGGTAAAGCCTGTAAAACTGCTTATCAGCGGCGTTTTGGGGTGCGCACGTGTCTTTGTCCTGGTTGGACTCCCTCTGAGCTGTTTCCAGACTTGTCATCGTACGCTGCGGTTGAAATTCCCGGAACAAACAAAAACCATTTTGTGGAAACGTCTGACTGTAATGAGACGTCTGCGGTGCGGCGATGTACCTGCGGTGGTGTTTGGCCTTTTGGAAATCCCTAAACCGAGCGTCTGCTCGGGTAGCAGACGCCCACAGCACCAATCTGAATGCAGAACAGTGAGATAAAGTAAAGCCATCTCGCTCCAGGCCTTCACCCCCATCTGTCTTTCACTGCTTCCTTACTTCTGTTTTCTTCCTCTCGTGTCCTTACATTTGTCCTCTGTTTTTCCCCGTTGTTGTCCGCATGTCTCTGCTTTCCATTCATGTTCTCTTTATGCATCGCTGCTGCATTGCGCTCCTTCCCCAGCTGTGCTTTTCAAGCAGAAGCTCCACATTGTTTGAGATAAAGCTCGAAGCCATGCACGTGTGCACACAGCAACATGTATGCCAACATTAACAGACACATTTAATAGGAATGCTTAATTATAAAAGCAGAACTCTAAGGAAAGTACAGCATTCGTTAGACTCACGATTAAGGAGTTAAACTTTTTACACCGGCTTTGGTTTTTAGGCCTTTTCTTCTTTTTTTTTTCTTTTTTTTAAAGAAGAATGCAGAAACTGATTAATTAGTGGTAAAAAAAAAAAAAAAAAAAGTCTGTTGTGTCTCCAGTTTGAGTCCCAGCTGTGGTTATCAATATTATCATCTGAAATGAGATGTGAGAGATTATTTCCAGTGTCTCTTTGTTTTTCGTATTCTCTCCACGTGGTGACACAGACAACGCTTTCTCCTCGTCAGCTCCTACATCCTCTGCTGTCTCCTTTGTCCTTGTTCCCTGCAGGATCCATCTATCCGCCACCCGTCTGCCTGCAGTCAGCTGTCAGCGCTGACTGATTAGTTGAGCGTCTGATACTGTTGGCGTTTGATTGCCAGGATCTTGTTATCTGTCACCCTGACGAAGGGGAAACTCAATCTCAGTTTCAGCAGCACAACGGTTTCCCAGGGCAACGCCCCTTGGCAATGAAACGACGCATACAGCAGCAGCTCAGTAACTGCACTCGGTACAAGAACCTGCCATTTGTCAACGTCCATCGATGTGAGAGGGTGTGTTAGTTTGTGGGAAGATGCTGTCTGTCTTGGGACGTATGTTTCTTTGATACAGTCTTGGTTTGTATCACCATCCACAACACGGTGTTCTCACTTGGTTGAAGGTTCGGGACTCTGTGTGGTTCCAGATGCTCGACATCCATCAGTGTTCAAGATCTGTGTTGACGTGTGTCGCGCCAAAGCGCTGTGAGACCCTTTGATGAAAGCATGGTCTTCAATGGGGGTTCACTACAGCCAAGGGGGTCACAAGATGAATTTGTGATGGGAGTGGCTTTCCCATGGCTTTCCCATGCGTATAACCTGCTCTAATGAAGGGAATGAGACTTGAACTTAAAAACCACAATATTGGCCACAGCTTCACAATCCACATATTACAAAGGGCAACATTTAACACACACGTACAACAGGATGAAATTACTGATAGATGACATTTTATATCTGCAGGATCTAAAGGTCAACCTCAACGTGACATCATTGTGTTCTGGAAAAAATCATCTTTCTCGTCCTTAATCATGACTCAGGCACAGAGTGATGGATGGAAACTGGAGCTTCTTGGCAGAGACGCTGGACGTCATTTGAATGGTTTTACTAAACACCAGCACAGCCAGAGCGGAGGCCCTCAGTTCCTCAGAGGCTTGGCTATCCCTTAACACTTTGCAAGAGTTAAAAAAAAGCAAAATTTAAACTCTGAGCTCAGGTTTATGGTGAACACTATTTTTAAAGGCATTTTAAATGGCCACATATTTAAAAAGGGTGGAGCCAGCGGGGTGATGCTACAATGACATGTCGCGGGTCCCACTATAGATCTGCAGTTGTAGAGCCTCTCATTGCAGAGGTACTGAGGTGGTTGATGTGTTCCTGCTGGTAAAAAGACATTTAAACCAAACTGATGCCGCGAGGAGCCTCTCAGTCTTGAAACAGCCATGTCAGAAGACCAACCCTCTGGTCATGTGGAAGATGTTACGCTGTCTCAGAAGGTCAACTTAGAGCTCTGCAACAAGCAACAAAACAACTATGGAGCTCTCTGACACTCCTGAAACAGAATTCAGAGCGTTCCTCTATTATAAAAAACTCAAAAGAACAAATGTTATGACTTAAACGAAGGAAAGACATTTTATGCACAAAGTAAGGTCAGTAAGAAAACATAAAATACAAAATACCAATTCTCCTGTGTGGGTGGACAAAAATCTTAAAATACCATGAATGATTATTTCAACTTTAATCAAAGAAAATCGACTCTACAACTTATTTAAAAATGAGAGTAAGAGGATTTCTGGTCCCACGTGAGGACAAAGTAAAAGAAAAGGTGTGTAGGGAGCACCAGGGTTGGACTGAGAACCTGTCCAAACCTTTGTTTGTTTGCTTAAATATAATTCAATATTTGGTTTCTTGGGCTGGTTTGTATTTTATAATCCTGATTTCAACATCCATTTTACGCGACACCTTAGACAAGCCTTTGAGTCAAGCACTTCTCTGGACTTCCCTGCAGGGGGTCGGATTATAACTTCCACCCTTCTGTAAAACGTGTCCGAGCCGGTCTTCGTTTTCCACCTTGTCTCCATTATAATTGGAATTCAGAGCGGTTTCACAGCTGGAGACTGAGCTGGTCCTGGCTCTGCTCCGGAGTAAATAAGACTTCCTTAATGCCCTCCACCACCCACCCACCACCCTCTCCTGCATCCTGACCCATATTCCAACTATCCGCTCACATCTGTATTCTTCACAGAATGTCTCCTACCTTCCTCCGCTGACCCCCGCTCGCCTCCCTGCTTTCCCCCGATGACTTATAACAGATAAGTATGGATTTATCTTAAGCTTTGTGCCGCTGTTCTTCCTAGAAAGTCATTTGGCGGAGGGTCTCTAAGTCACCACTAAACTGTCACCCGGCAACCGGCTCTATCACCGTGTGACCATTTATCTCCTCCTGGTTAGTGCTCCCCTGGTGCACAGAGCATCACGCAGGAAACACACAAGAAAGTGAACTGAATCCTAACGGGGAAAAGGAGCAAACGCACACGTGAATGCTGTCTATGAACAGCAGAAAGTTGTTTTTGTAATTTTCCGTCAGAAAGCTTCCTAATAAAAAAGCCAGATTGAGATCAAAGTGGAAAATGCAATTACATTTTTATATAGCAAGTAATATAAATCCGTAATTAAAATGTGAATCAGTGGTCTTTTTTCTTCTTTCTCATCATAAATTGATGTCTAAATGGTGTCTAAATGGTGAATCTAAGGATGTACTTTGAGAATCAGTTTTGAATCTGATTCAGATGAATGAATCAGCTGATAATAAACTTCTGCACAGGTCTGGTAACAACCGATTCGTTCAAGCCAAGTGTGTTGGAGCAGAGAAAGATCTAAAACCATGTTTCATGCTCATCTTCTGAGTGTTCAGGAGAACCTACAGAGTACCACCACAGAGGCGCCGGTAAAGCTTACCCGCTTAGAGACATAAACACTAAGCTCAGCGTTGTTACGAGTCTAATTCTGTTTATTTGATAATGTCGTACAGGACAAAGCATGAAGCGACCAATGTGGCGTTCCCAAGTGTGCAACGCGATGTGAAAACATGATCCCAAATCCTACACAGATTCTCTTTATCCTGTTTATTCCACATACTAAACCTTTAAAATTACAGCATCAATACAAATAGTGCAGCATGACAGAATTTCACCCAGACTGTCATGATGAAACATTTGTCCTTCGCATGGTTGCCATTAGCAATTTAACAGTGTTGAAAGATGCATTTCCGTTAGTTCGTGTTTATTACTTTCACTCAACTGTTGAAAAATGTGAATGAAGCCAATAATGATGGTTGTGCAACTGTGATCATGATAATCTCCATCTTAATTGTTATTTGTGACAGTGATGCATGTTACGTCTGTTTTGGTTTTTTATCGTGTTCATTTAGTCGCTCACATTAATGTTGTTTTGTAACTTCTGCCTCAATGGTTGTGGTTCTGTAGCTCAGATCCGTCTGTGTTGGAGTTAATTTGACATTCCTCATCTTCATTTAAGGAGCCTAACAACACCCAGAGCACTGAAGAGGAACTTTTGCCTTGTGCACTAAATGGTCGACACATTACACGATCAGTCGACAGATTAACGCCGGCTCAGCGATGCACATGTCAAATCCATCACGGATCAGAGCTAAGCTTTACTCCCTGTAGAATCTCCATTTTAAAGTTGAAGATGTGAAGATACAGTACGCGCTGCTCTAATCAGGTCAGCATGTTTGAAAGTGTTAGATGTTTGATGCAGGCGAGAAGCTTCACACCGGAAATAAGATGCAGAAGTTTAGGATTGTGCACGTTCAGCCACCTGAGCCAGCTTCAGGAGGACCGAGAGAGCAGAACACCCACATGGACATACTCACTGGATGTTTGTGGATGATTCGTGGGACAGAAATGGTGTTTTGCTTAAATATAAATGAACGATGGTTTGGCAGTGGGGATGCGTGCACGTATTCTCTCTTTAGTGCTTCGTTGTGCTTGTGTGTGTCTTGTTGTGTGTCCCTGAGTGTGTGTGGAGTAAATCAGCAGTTATGAGCTATGTTTGCCTCCCGTATTCTGTCCACTGCAGACGCTGACTGTTAGAAGAAGAAAAAATGCTTTTTGATGTTCAGTAAGTGAAACAACCTGGAGGCCTGGTCTGTTCAGGAACATGCTTCAGATGCCAGAAAGCAAACACGGTTTGATAGCAAGACTTTTCCTTAAAAATGCTTTGTAGTCATAGATCTAATGTTTTATTGATTAAGAAGTGATTACCTGTCTGACACTCGCTTTTTTTTCCAAATGTGATCTGTGGTTCATTTGTCGATTTAAACATTAAACATTAATGGTTTTTCCATTTAAACCTGAAAGGAAATCGAGAAAACCCACTTGTTTGTCTGCATGCTGACAGACTTTTGCTGTAATCAGACAGTATTTTATCCAGAATTTAAAAAAAACAACAACATTTAATTGTAATCAGTCAGTTGCATTTAGATGAGATGAGATGAGATGAGATGAGATGAGATGAGATGAGATGAGATGAGATGAGATGAGATCAGTGGGGATTTTCATGTTTAATTTGAAATTAATTATATTAGAGTTAGATCAAATTCAATAAAAGCACATTTCAAATTTGGAAACATTTAAATCATTCTTTTTTATTTAAGTGATGTTTTAATGTCTGTAAAGCACTTTGAATCACCTTGTTGTTGAATTGTGCTTTACAAATAAACTTGCCTTGCCTTTGCTTTGCCATGCCTTGCCTTGCCATGCCTTGCCTTGCCATGCCTTGCCATGCCTTGCCTTGCCTTGCCTTGCCTTTGTGAGCTGGGGCATCACATCCAAAACCTTACAATTTACTGCTTTTCTTTTCTAATTAAGCTGTATGCAGAAAAACAAATGGGCGCAGTTCCCACAAGTACTGACAAACATTTTCCATTATTGTTGGTGTGTTTTCACGTCAGTGTCCTTTGTATGCAGATGACATAAACAGATTAGCTCATCTGAAGTGTTGCTGCTTCTACAACTGGCTGGTCGCTGTTCATTGATGACTTTTTAAATGTTTCATGTTCCTGATTACATTTTTTATTATTTCTCTCTTGATTTCTAAGTACCCTCATATGACCCATTTAGCAACCATAAATCTGAATTAAAATACTGTTGACCCTAAAGAGACGACACTGGTGGAATATTTGTGGACTTTGGATCATCAGCAAGTTATGAGCGGCTGTGTTTGCTGGATGAATAATAGATAAGCAGGAGCTGACTGAATGATCCTGCAAACTTTTTGCTCTGGATGTCAGGATCACGAGAGCAGAGTGTGATGGTGGAGAAGGGAAGAACTTAACAGTAGAGGTCATCGACGTTTTGTCAGTGTCTTTGCTTCAACAGCCTCTTTGTTCTTCAGGAAACATCCATGAAATGTCACTCATAACATGATAGTATATATTACAGCAAGATCATTACAGAAAAGTACAGCTTCTGCTTCGGTTCGAGCAGCTGTTTGATTTTCACACAGTGGAAAGTAAAATTTCTTTTTCTTTTCTTCACAGCATGAATGTCTTGTAAGCCTTCCTCAGCCTCGTCCTTGTGTAAGACTTGGTATCAGCAGTCGTATTTGCTCTAACCTGGCTGCTCGTCTCTGAAACCGTGTTGACTGCAGGAGGCCTCCTCTCCAATAAAACCTGGACCCCAACAGCTGTTCAGAATATCTTTTGTCCTTTCCAGAAGTAAAACTGACAGAACATGCATTCATCTTTTCATTTCTGCAGTTTTTCGTAGTCTGACACTCTGAGTTCACATTATTGTCATTAGTGTTCCTAAAAAACTAAATGATCAGGATCTCACAGATCTCTGTCTCACAGAAACTACTTTCTTAATTAACTCAATTATCAGATGTGTTTGTTTCAACTGAAATCCACCTGATCAAATTCAAATGCCGTATCTGAAAGGCCTTTGAAAAGGTGAATCTCGCTTTTTGAGCCTTGTCAGCTGATCAATAGGAGGATAATCCCGCTTTATCCTAGATTTGTTTGAGCTTGCACCAGCTGTAGAGACTATTTGCTACTCAGAGCTTGTTGCCGTCAGCTGACGTTCGACTGATCAGTGATCTCCATGAATGCCTGACGCCTCATGACGCGGACCCTCCACTCAGAATCATGTTTCCATCATGAATGAAGCTTGATGGAGCCAACAAGACATCATCAAATCCTCAAATAAAACTCAAATGTTAGTGATTGGACGATCTGTCAGCATGACTGTTACTTAATATTGACTTATTAATATTGACTAATCTGGTGATTTATGATGATTGAGTCTATAAACAGCAGGAAGGCTGAGCCTCATCAGTGAGCGCACACACACACACACCCACACACACACACACACACACACACACGAACACACAAACACACACACACGCACACACGCACACACACACACACACGCACACACACACACACACACACACACACGCACACACACGCACACACACACACATGCACACACACACACACACACACACACACACACACACACACACACACGCACACACACGCACACACACACACACACACACACACACGCACACACACGCACACACACACACATGCACACACACACACACACACACACACACGCACACACACACACACACACACACACACGCACACACACGCACACACACACACATGCACACACACACACACACACACACACACACACACACATGCATTGTTGTTGATGCTCGTTGGTGTTTTGCATTCCACTTTTGTGGACCGTGTCTTCAGACGTCTTGGCTGGGGCCCTGGTGTGTGGCATATTTTTGCATATTTTAACATTAAAATGTAACATTTACACATTTTAACTCCAGCGGTCTGAACAGGTACTGCCAACCAATCTGCTTCAGCCTGGCAAAAATACAGTGTTGTTTTCTTTTTATTTAATTATAATTTAGATAAGGCCCTTGAGCCAAGGAGGAATCATATTTTAGATGTTAGTTTCCCAGGAAATGTCAAACTGAAAGGACACCAACTAAAGACACATTTTGAATCCATTTCTGAGGCAAGCTTGGCCACAGTGAAACAGCATAAAACCTCCCCTTTCAGTCTTGTATTTTCCTCTGTGTTCATAGCAGCTGGTTTTTGGGGGTAGAGCCAGACACTTGCCGCCGCTCCACCCCCACTCCCCACCCACTCCCCACCCACTCCCCACCCACGCTCTTCTTTGAGGTGTGTGAACTTGCAAGCAAATAAAAATATATGTACACTGCAAAAACAAGCCCTCGAGAAATAAGCCTAAAATTCCATAAATATTCTAGTATTTAAATTTACTAATAAGTATTCTAGTCAAAATCATCTTATTTTAAGCAACAATTTATTTGTCAATGGGGTAAGAAAAGAATTCTTAAAACTAGTAAAATGTCAAAAAATAGTCTTCTAATTTTCTTGAAACAAGGCTTTTTTAAAATGTTCTTACAAATGAGTTTTTGAATCGTAAATAACAGTCACCGGAGCCGTTTATACCCCACAGCAGTCTCCCCAATCAGCCATTAAATGTTAACAGGCACCGTTTTTGCACCAGAATTGTATATATGTATATTTTTGCATTAATGTTTTTTTTTTCACTAGTTTTCACATTTTTCATTATTGAATATTTATCACAGTCGATTAACTATAGAGACAACAACTGAAAGAGAACTCCTTGTATGTGCCTACGTACTTGGCAACTACAGCTGATCATTCTGATCCGGGTCTCTGGTCCAACTCTGCTACTCAGAACCCAGAATTGACTGGGTTGAGTTTTTCATTTTTAGTTTTTACAGGGAATACAGCAAACTATCAAGCCATAAATGGCTCTTTTTGACTTTTTGACTCACAGACCAAAGCTGAGACCATCACCGAGGAACCTCCTCGACTGGCGCATGTTCAGCCCAGCTGTGGGAGGCTCCTGACTTCTTCTCACATTCTGTGGGAGAAGTGGTGTGCTCCGTTGATGGAGAGATGAATCCTGGTTATTCAGTAACAGTTTTAGCACTCCTCGATGGAGTGAACAGCGGACTATTACGCCCTGTTGGTGTTTCAGGGCACTGATTTCTAAAGGCCTTGACATTAAATCCCCTGCTGTTTGGACCTCAAGGATCCCGATCATCTCCAGTATGGAGTCAGACGGTAGCTTATCGCTTCTCCTGTAGCCATTCCGCTGTACCGCTCGTGCTAATCTCTTAGCCTGCAGCATTAGCGCATGCTAAGGCTAATCCCTTTTTGTGTAGCGGCGGGCTGTGCTAACGCTAATCCGCTGTCGTGCGCTGTGCTGCTTCTCATCCAGCTGTCAGTCAGAAGTGCTTCACGCCGTGCTCCAGCTCTCCTCCAACACCTTTATCTCCAGCTTTGAGTCCCACTTCACTTCTGCATCACTCTTTTTCGGCACTTCAGCTCTTTCGTTTGTCAGCTCTCCCCTCCACGGCTCTCGCTTCTTCTGACCACTTTCCTGCTCGTCTCCGGCGTTCCCTCCGCCTCTTCAAACTCCCCACATCCCAATCCTCAAAACGTCCGTTGGGAGCAACTGCACCTGCTTTCTTGGTTTCTGAAGACGTTCGGCTTTTTATCCAACAAGCTTTTTTAATTATTACTTTGAGTTTTTGTAAAAACAAGGTAAAAGTCATACAGTCATAGTGGCTCTAAGAAGTCAAATGTTTTTTGACTGTATCCGTGTACTGATGCCCGTACTGCCCCCACGCTATTTTGGGCGTTACGTTTTAGCCAGATGATGCTTGATCACCTTGATTGTATGGTCATCGTCCGGGAAATGCACACGTGCAAAATGTTTAACCAGATAATTGCAACAGGGAAAGAAAGAAAAAGTCTTAGAGAAGCCGTTTTTGGTGGACGTCAGTGTAGGAAACTATTTCCCAATAATTTATAACAAATTTTTGCAATTGTGAAAAGTCTTCAAGACAGTTTCCAGTCTTCCCAATATGAGACCAGAAAATGCTCAGGTTAAAAAAGGTTACGGGTTACATCTCAGCCTCACCGAGCATGGGAAATGTTAAAGTCCATGCAGTATAGTTACACTAAAATACAGTTGAGATTTTCAAAACCATCTTAAAAAAACACCCACAAAAAAACAATAAAAAACAAAAGGCCTCTGGAATAATGTCCAAAGGACAGGTGAGACCAACATGGGGTAAAAGATGAAGTCCATCAATATGTGACGAGTCCACGATTTATTCCTATTCGGTCTCTTGCTCTGTCGGTTTTAACACAGAAAAAAACCAACAAAATAAAAATCTAAGGAAGATACTTTGGTTGAAATGACTGCTTCATGGTGTTTCTGAAGGAGGGTCTGCCAGCGATGGAGGTACTTAGTCTTGCCCACATCTTTGCCTTTTTGCTTTCGCCCTTTATTTTTGTTAAGTAAATAAGGGCATGCTGAAAAGGAAATGATCTTGTTGGTCTGAGGTTGCATTTGCCTGGTAAGACCCATTACAATTACCTGATTTTACAACACACACATGCGCTAGTCGGACCTCCCCTGAGTGGAGTGCAGCCAACATTAACAGACTTGTCATGTCGTGCAGTGACCTGGCTGAGTCGGAATAAATCACGTGTTTCTGCTTATAAATATGTCGTCCAGCACAACAGTGCAGCTCACTGATGTCTTTTTAATAGTTTTTGCACAATAATGGATCTCTGTGGCAAACCTTTCACAGAAGTGAGATTCCTAAACCTCCAGGGTTCCGACAAATTGCTGGTTTGGCTGATGTTGTCAGCATTTGTTAATGAAGACACGTCTATAAAATATGAGTGGAGTGAGGACTCCAGACAAAAAGCAAAATAATGTCCACGTGTGATGTCATGCACATCCTCTGCAGAGGCAGACACGGGGATGCGACTCATTACGTCCAATGTTTGTGCAGTGTGTGAAGTGTGATGGCAGAAGCTGAATTCAGTTAAATCCTCGACTGATTAGATGGTTCTCTGTTTACGAGCATCGTGTTGTTGCGTTCTTGTACCTGAATGAAACAGCTTGAAGGTTTTTCAGTCCAGTGATCCAGCACGCTGAGACTTTTCTTTCTTCCTCCCACTCCACTGCGCTAGACCGCCACTTCAGGTCACTCTTCCTTATTTTGGTTTTCCATGAACGTTGTTGTTTTTCTGTCATTATCCATTAAGTTGAGTCATCCAAGAAATGTAGTTGCAGTTTATCAACACTATTCTACCTTATTTTTCTTATTTTACGCAGCTCACTTTTCTGCAGACAGTGTTTGTGCTGCTCTTTTTCCGTTGTGAACGCATTTTATGACCGTGTGTAATTACTTTCTTTACAACCTTTATGGCCTTGCTTGGCAAATTACCCAAAGTCAACAGAATTACATATTTGCAGGCAAATATTACCATATTTACTAAAGATGATGCTGTTAATTATTGTTTCCCACTTCATACAATGTGATGTAAGTCTACCCCGAGATCAAACTGCAGGACAGAGTTTACCTTCAGGTACTTGTTCAGCGAGCCACATCATCACAGTGATAATCTGTTTCTTTCGGAGGTCATGTCCTAATTTATTCTTCTGCTGTACCTGTTTTCCTTCAACCATCATCATCTTCAAATAGCAGTGTCTTGAATTTCCCAGCATGCCTAAGGAGAATCTCAGGAGAACTCGGCTGCAGGTGTCAGTGCGTAGGTGGAGTAAAGGTGGAGGAAATTATTCGCTTTTTTTCTGTTTGGGAAAAGTTTTTCTATATTTACATTTACAAATCAAATGAAATATGCATCGTTGTTACAGTGGTTTTGGCCTGTCTTTGGGTCTGAGTGCTCAGTGCATAAATAATAACCATGGCTCCATCGTGGTGACTGCAGTGACATTGGCCAAGTGTGAGGGTACAAACAAATCACCTGGTTACCTGTTACAGTCAACCAGGTGATTTTCAGCACCGTTGTGCCGTCACAGTGGAACAGATCCAACCGTACTTGTGACAGATTGTCTTTGTGTTGTCATTTCTCAGTTTAAAGTGTTGGCATACAGCCGAGGTCTTTGACATGTGGTCTTCCTACAAACGAGCCGAAGCATCACTGCGGGTGACTTTCACAGCCGCCACTGAGGGAGCGTGATGGAGATACTGGGTGTTAACTAATCAACAAAGATCTGGATGTCTGAATATTCAGATCCCGAGAATGGGTGCGTTTGAAATGAACATCAACCAGGAGACTCAAGTTTGTCAGACTTGGAACCTTCTTCAGTTCTTTTCTCTTTATTTGTTGCTTCCAGTTACTTCCTTCCACACTGAGTTTCGTATTAGTGAGGAGTAGTTATCTAAACCTATTGCTTAGGTTTGGACATTAAATCTGCAAAATCTGGGTTTGAAAAACATCATGAGGGTTCCTCCACTGGTCCTCTGGGACCAGCCTTGGGAAACCCTGGTCTACACTATCATGCAAATTTTTCCTTTCTTTTTTGTAGTGTACAGGATGACGAGTCTTTCACCCTGTGCTAAAAATACACCATGAACGTGAATGTTTTCATTTCATTCCTTTTTCTTTTTTCTTTGTAAGAAACCTGGCCGATGACTTGACAATCTGTAAAATTGCCAAACTACCAGCTGCTTTCACATATTCTGTTTGTCTAGCTGGGGGACTTTAATAAAATTTAAACAGACAGAGCCACTCAAGGGGGAGGGCAAGAAAGGCAGCAGAAAAAGGATGGAGAAATGGATAGAAATAAGTGGAAGGGAGGGGAGGTGGGTGACATGAGGGACATAAGAAAGCAGGAAAGAATTGTTAGGAATACTAATGAATTCATGATGCAACATGTTGACATTTTTCTCGTTCGCCTTCCCATCCCTGCACTCTTTCCTTCTTCTGTTCCGACCCCTTCTTCTTCTCCTCATCTTTTCTTCCTCTGCTCTTCTGCAGGTGGGAGGGTGCCCTTGTTAGCTTGTCATCCTGTTGTAACCCTGAAGCCAGTGATGTGACTGGAATCTCAAATTGTCATTAAAGAACTTACTCCACCTGCAGACTTCCTGCTTCCCACAAAAACCCAGGTAGGATGTAGCTAATGGAAAATGTCATACATTAATTGTATGCATGGTTTGATTTCACTGTGTGCAGGAAATACAAATGATGACTCAGAGAGCTGGAAGGAACTGGTGAATATGAAGTGTTTGATTGATTTCTGGTAGGTTTAGTCCTCCTGTGGCCGCGAGGAAACTATGCAGACTTTCATCGGGTAATATCTTGTGAAGGTCACAATCACTGTGGTGCCGTGGAGGCCGGACTAGTTTACATTTTGAAAGGACATCAAGTCAGCTGTTTATTTTTACGGATCTGTGACCGTACCTTCTTCAGAGGACACCTTCATTAAAAAATGAAACCAAAATGACAAAACATATGGACAGAATATCTTTTTAACAGACTGTCTCTTGACTGACTCTTGACTCTTGATTGTGAAATTTTAAGCCACAATCGGTTTTCATCATCGCCAGACTGGGTGGGACCTTCTGACAAAGTGCTAAACTGGTTTAAATCCCTTTTAAGACAGACTTTTTTCTATCCACTAATAATCATACATTAGAGCAGGAAAAAAGGGTTATGCGGGGTTCCGTTCTGGGAGTTTTTCTAGGTGAACATGTACACGTTCCCACCTGCTCAGGTTATTGAAACAACACGTCTTCCCATATTTGTGCAGCTGAAGCACACATCAGAATCAGAATCAGATATTTACATGTAAATGTAATTAAAACTGATCATATCACTTCGTCTTCAGGTTGCCACCCTCTTTTAGATTTGCTGTCTAAATCTTTAAATGGCTTAAGATCAAAACGCGTTTCAGACTTGTGATAAACTAAACTTGCAGGCGTTACAGGTTGTCCAGAACTGTTTTTGCTCTCCGTCCTCACCTTCACACTAACAGTTAAGAAACTGTTTTTATGCACCATGTGGACTGAAGAAACCTTAGAGAGCTGCAATTCTGCTGCAACACTGGTTTGTTTGAATCAAATCTTAACTTTTATTCTTTTTATTTGATTGTATATTTGATTTCATTGTATGTATTGTTGACACGTCAAATTTTAATGCCCCTCTTTTTTTTTAAACTTTTGCTCTCATTGTGAAACTGTGCTATCTAAATAGATTTGCCCTGCTGCTCCATCCTGAGAGAAATGGCCACCATCTGCAGATAAAACTCTTCAAAACGGTATCTGATTCAAACATAGTGAGAGTTTAAATGATGGACCTCGGCATATAAAATAAAATGATATCAGCGGTTGAGCGCTGTCCTCCGGGATCTTACTCCTCACCTCTGGAGAACACATAGTGTTATGAAATGCTTCAGCACTCTTTCCTCTTCTCCAGATTTAACATCTAAATTGATAATTCAGTCTGAGAGCTGGAGGCGTAAAGGCCCCTGTGAAGGGCTGGAAATACGACCACTCGCCTGATATATTGTTCCTGCGCCATCAGACGGTGGAATTCCTCTGAGCTCTACTCACTCTCTGAGGAGTAAATCATCGTCACAAAACTCTAAAACTGTCTCTTTACTGTGAATCAGACCTCTACATCATCCCTGAACACTGTCATTAATCATGTGGGCGATGGATATCGAATCTTTATCTGAGGAACCGATGTGTTGCAATAAAACAAGGAGTGTGCGACCATTGACCTCCTCTGGCTCTCTGACACCCTGGCTTTTTGTCTTTGTCGTGCCTTTAGTGCTTCAGACTTTTCTTCATCTTTTTCAGGTTTTATTAGGCTACAAAAGACAGGTGCATTCACCAGTCGCGATAAAACTTTCCTCTGATGGAAAGAAGAAAAAGAAAAGGACACTCTCCATAAATGTTCAGAATTAGTATTTTTGTGCCATGTGTGTGGATCTTGCCAACGCACATGGTACAAACTCATTTATTACAATTGTGGCTTTTCATCGTCTTTTTGTCATTTGTGTCATTTTTTTTTGTCCCAACTATCAAATCCAAAGCAATCAAATGAAGCATTAATCAATAAAAACTAGAATTGTTCAGATTCTGATCCCAGCATCAGAAATGTTCACAGATTCTACCAATAGTAATTGTTGTATCTGGATCTGCAAGTACTTGTATTTTTGCACTGTTCAGTACCGTGTCGTTTTTATAAACCAAATCAAAATTCACTGTAACAATTAGCTCTAAAAACCAGTGCAGGAGGTTTCGTAACACTGCGTTACGAGGAACAGTCGGACGTCACTTGTTGGACCGAGCTCGCTGTCCGGCATTGGCATTATGTTTGCCTTTTCGGTGTTATTCTGTTCTGTTTTTCGGTTAACTTCACGAGACTTAACCCAACAAATTTCATGCAAGTATAAACAGCATCCGGGCGACCAGGCTTACGCCCGACAGGTGTGACGGGATGCTGGGTGGGAAAATACATTTTCTAAGAAGCATTTGATCGGTGTTCAGTGTCTGGCAATACCCCAGACCCAGAATCAGAAGGAGGTCTGAACAGCCCTCCGGCCTCTCTACACACTGCTGAAAGAGTTTTTTAAGACATGAAGCTTTGAAGGCCACACATATCACTTTAATATTTATTTTGAATAAAGGTGACCGCGGCATCCTCATCACGGTGGAAGGAATTCATTGTTTTGTGAATATTCTGGATGGCGATAACAGACGTGCCCACAGAGACTCTCAAGAGTTTGCCATTCAAACTTCATTCAAAGTCAAAATTTGTGTTAACCAGAGTTAACAAATAGATTGTTGCTGGTTTATGAAAACAGCATGCCTACTCTACATCGCTCTACTTTCCTAACTGTCTCCTGATTTTATAGTCTCTTTACTTTGTCTTGTCTTTGTGTTTCCTCTCCAAAGGTTTCAGCTTATTCTTTTTATCTATCTGTGATTGTTCAATATTATGTTGTTGCTTCCCTCTTTCTTCCTCCATTTCACCTCTGTCTGCTCAGTAGATGGTAATGCTAATATCACTGGAAAGCTCAATGATCAAAGAGCTTATGATGAATACTAATAATGTGATAATTACTGCTGAGAGATTGAAGGGCTGTACAGTTGTCACCCACACACCAAACACACCAAACACACAGTATACACGGACTTATACACAAACTACATGGTTGAAAGTGAAATGTGCCCACATACAGACAGTTCATGTACATTTCTTGGTTTGGTTCTCCAATCAGACTCTCCAGTGTCACCTAATGCCTGATAAAGAACGCCTATGAGGACTATACCCAGCTGTGTGATTTGGTTCATGGCAGAATGAAAGCTTGACCCTGACCCGCTCATCACTGAAGGACTCACCTAGAGGCGTTGCAGAGCATCTGTTTACAGGTGTACCTAAGTTAAAATACACTTGTGGTCTTTTTATTCACAAGTTGACACTATTTCCTGAGCAACCTGTGAGTAACCACATGTTCACAGCTCTGTAGTACCGGTCGTGGGGGTGGACCAAGCAAACCGACTCCGCTGCAGTTTTCTTGTGTTCTAACTCACAGCAGGATGTGAACTACGGCCACAGTGTGTGTTTGTCTGTGTTTGTGCACACGTGGGCTGTGTGGTTTGGGGGTTGGGGTTTCCTTGGGGGTCTTTCTGTCTCCATTGATCTGTATTTCAGTTTTCTTTATACATAAACACACAAACACACTTAGCTGCCCAGAGATTTCCCCGACTTCAGTTATATTTGTTTCTGAGCGTGTGTGCTTGTGTCACCCGGTGAGTCGGTGCGGTCCCTTCACCGGTGAGTCGGTGCGGTCCCTTCACCGGTGAGTCGGTGCGGTCCCTTCACCGGTGAGTCGGTGCGGTCCCTCCACCGGTGAGTCGGTGCGGTCCCTTCACCCGGTGAGTCAGTGCGGTCCCTCCACCGGTGAGTCGGTGCGGCCCCTTCACCGGTGAGTCGGTGCGGTCCCTCCACCGGTGAGTCGGTGCGGTCCCTCCACCGGTGAGTCAGTGCGGTCCCTTCACCCGGTGAGTCGGTGAGGTCCCTTCACCGGTGAATCGGTGCGGTCCCTCCACCGGATCGTCCTTGAGGAGCAACCTTACCTCCAGGGCCTCATTTATCTCATCACAGATTGGAGAACCTTCAACTCTTCACTTTACTCTGCAAAATCAGTGCTACAAAACAAATGCCGTTCATCTGGTTTTGACAGGCTGGATATGAAGACATGTGTCACCCAGGAGATGCATGAATGTTTTATAAAATGATGAAGTCCACACTTCTGTTCTGTTGTGTTTTTCATCATACTGAATTTCCACAGAGGAAAATCTGCATAATTGTTTCAAATTGTCTGAATTCAAATATACAACCCACATAGTATTATCAAATCTGGATAATTAGAGTTGTCGTAACATTACTAATAAAAACTGTAAGTCGACACCCCCGTGTGTTTGTCTATCAGAAGAAGCAGTCACCTGATGAAGGACAGGGCAGCTCCCACGTCAGTTTATTCAAGCATCTTTGACAAAAACCAACCCAGAAGTGGAGCTGGCGAGCAGGAGAAAATAGGGTAAATGAAGGAAGAGGACATGCAGCTGCTTGGTGTGACGGAGGAAAATGCAAAAGACAGGGTGAGATGGAACCAGGCCTTTGGCTGCGGCGACTCCCGCAGGGGAAAGCCAAAAGACGGATGTAAGTGGACATCCATGAGAATTTGATAGCTCTGACTTGCATCTTGCAGCAAAATCTGCAGTATCGAGCACATGCTGGGTTGTCTTTGAGCAAGCATCTGCTTAGATTACACGTGAGGGGTTGCGGGCCTGGAATATCACCTTAAAGCTCTCATTTTAAACAATTCAGAGGCTGAAATCTGTCGATCAATCTTTGTCAGTATAGCAACTTTCATACAACTTTTGCAACACAAATGACAAGTAACAGAAATGGTTGAAAACAAACAGATAAAAAATAACTCACTCACCAAAATAAGCAAATAACACACATAGATGCACATTATACACACATCCTCGGCCTGAAGCAGCTGAGGCGACTGGATGACAGGAAGACTAAAGAGGGGCGAGTATGAGCCACCACTCAGGCTGAAGCTGGTGTTGGTTCGCTGTTTTCCGCTCGGTTGAAATTATACCAACAAAGTAAACATGAAAGAATGGAGCATAAAAGCTGTTCATGTTGAAGAGTGAAGCACTGTAAATCAGTGATGAAGAGAGTAATTAAAGGAAAGGAGAATCAGAATAAACTTTACTGGCCGGGTTGCCCTTCACAAACGGGGAATTTGATTTGAGGTACTGCGCTGTCCGACTACAGAGAATGAGCCTACAGATTTAAATTTAAACAGACACAGCCTAACTCGAGGGCAAACGCTTCAAAGTCTTTGAGAGCCTTTTCACTTTTTTGTGTTTCTGTTACAGACTATACTTTTCATTTCTTTTCTATTTTTGGTTTTTCATACAAGACTTTAGAGATGTTGGATGTGCACGTCCCAGTACAGGAAGGTCTTTGAAGCCTGTGATTAAAACCTTATTTCCATGTTTATACAATCCTAAATTTTACTGCACTCATCCTTCAGCCTGAGGTTATTTAATTGTATTTTTGAAGCATTGGGGAAATAGAACATTTTAATGGGGAAGCAGCAGTGAAATTCCTCTGCATGCGTTTGTGGAGCTGGGCGCAGACACGGGAAGAGGCTGCCGCCCCCGTTCCCTTTAAAATAAGAGTCAGGCGTTCTGTTTGAGTCAAGAGTGTAAAGTGCAGAGGTCAAAATCGTGGTTCCTCCAGATGATTCATGCTTTTCTTTCTGCCCCGCTAATGATTCACCATTTACACCACAAAAGGTCAGACTGAATCCTTTGTGTTTCTGTTGCCTGGAGCTAACTGAGCTAACTGAATTCAGTTTTTGATCCATGCCTCGTGGTCAGTTCAGAGCAGGCATCTTATCTCTTAAGTCGTTCTTTGTCTTCTCTCTTTTGTCTTTTCATCTTAGTCCCTTGCTTCCTTTCCCACTGCTGCTCTATCATCCAATCTTTTTCCTCTTTTCTCTGTCTCCCATTATGGAACCAAATGGTTTTGTCGCTATTCGGAAATTGTGATTACATCCACAGCACACTGGCTCTCCCTCACAGGAGCACACGCTCATGCAGGGTCCTGCCTTCACGGGCTCACAGTTGCAGCACGACTCATGAACTCAGACGTTTCAGATGATTTTCACTTTCGGACTTGTGAATAACATGAGAGGGGGTGTTCATAATGGCTCTTCTGACTTTTCTATGTAATAAACCAACTGTGTTTCATGCCTGAGTCACTTCAGTACTGGTTTTTATTTTGAATGTGTGCTTAAAAAGGTTTACTAAATATGGAAGCTGGTGATGCATATAACTGAGAGACAGAACTCAAAGAGGAGGAGATGCATGAAGACTGAAGATGCCAGTGCCAATTATAGTGAAATATTTCTCATTGCACCACAAAAACCATCATTGACATTGTTTTCACTGAAAATGTGAGTAAATGATTTATTCAGGCTGATCCTTGAAAAGTTATTTTTACAGAAGATGCTATGTCCTTTTGTGTTGCTTCTATGTTTTGGTCAAAATACCAAAGAATTGCACTAAAATAGTTCCTTTTCAACCACGTCTGTAGTGTAGGTACTTTTCTAATATAGATCTATAAATACAGATCATATTAGTCTACACTAAGGTCGATGGATGGATGGATGGATGGATGGATGGATGGATGGATGGATGGATGGATGGATGGATGGATGGATGGATGGATGGATGGATGGATGGATGGATGGATGGATGGATGGATGGATGGATGGATGGATAACAGCTGAAATGAGCTTCTTTCCCGTAGTTGCACTAACATGCTTTTCACCATGTTGATTATTACGGGGTAATTGATATATGGGTTATTTCTTTGGACAGGAGATGTACATATGTGGGACTGAAGCATTAGTCCAAGTAGTATATTGACATAGTTACTTGTTACTTTCTGTGAATTATAGTTTACATGTTTTCCTTGTGCCCCTTCTGTGGGTTTTCTCCGGGTATTCCGGTTTCCTCCTGTAGTACACATGTACGTTGGGTTGATTGATGATTTTGAATTGCACGTAGGTGGGAGTGTAAGGATTTATGGTTGTCCACATGTGGCCCTGCAATGCACTGGTGACCATCACTAGTCAGGGTGTAGCCCTGTAGAGAGCTGGGGTAGACTCCAGCACCCGTCACCCTGTAGGATTCAGCGGGTGAAGAATATGAATGAATGGGTATATTTGTCCACATATCAGAAATGTCATGCTGTTACAATAAATGTGCATTAAAATTCAGATGGTCATATTTAACTTTGGCAGCATCAACACCAGTGCATTTTCCTTGTCAGTGTCCTCGCCAGCATTTCAAATCAATGAAATGCAGATTTTATGTACATACCAGGCGATCAAGGACAACAAAGTCAGCAGGTCTTCCTGCTCCTACTACACGGTATTGTTTACAGCGCCGTTAAAGTGCCTCCGTGTCTTATCTTTTGGTGAGGATTCTTTCACACAGGCTTCTGGAAAGCAAATCTGTGCAAACATAGTCATTTACTAAAGGCGTTTGGTTATATTTGTCCACGTTACACCAAATCCAACATTTGCAAACTGAAACAAGGACGTGTTCTTGTTTTAAAAAGACAAACTTGCCGGTGAAGCACCGGACATGGGGTAACTGTAACCGTTGAAACTGTAGTGGATGTATCCTTAAACTCTAGTCTTTGTACAATGCTGAGTTGCACAGGGCTCACTCTGAGCTGTCATCAGAAAGCCAAACGAAATGGAAGACGTATCCGTGTTTTACCAGTAAAGCTTTGGCATGCAGTGACTTTGTAGCCAGAAAAGTGAAGCAACTGCACTGTTTGTGGCCTTGATTCATTCATTTATTGTCTTTGAATTAGAGCATATCTCTCTGCAGCAGTAGATGTGGGTTTGTCGTTTGGTGTGTGGCAGGAAGTGCAGGATACTGTTCAGTGAGGTTTAGAGGACTGTTAACATTTGAGAGAACACTAATAAAGCCAGTGAAACAGAATCGGAGCAGTGAAATACCAAATCAATGAGCTGAAGCTTGGTAAACCGTACCGAGGGGACGCGTAGGGTCAGCAGCCAAACATCAGCTCCAACCAATCAGGGCCAATCAGAATCTGGTGTTGCATCACAGCAGCGCAGTGTAAGGCTGATGTGCTGGGCGGATCAACCTCCAGGCCTTGTTGTGTTTCAAAAGAACAAACTGGTGTATATTTTTGGAGTGCAGTTGGACAACATCAGGAGCTGATTTGCATCTTGTTTGTTTGCTCTGTATGTCTTTGTGTTTGATTATCCTGCATGTATGCACAAGCCTTTCTTGCTGTTTGTGATCTGTGTGTGGTTTTCATTATCGCAGCCGTAAATAGGTCAGACTCTGTTGTGTTTTCTCCTCTAATATGGACGTCTCTGCCAGCAGGAACAATCAATGGCAGCTCTGCTGGAAGAACAATGTCTTCTATTTGCATCCTCTCTTGTCTTCATCTGTTTACTTCATCTGTTTCCCGCTCAAACGCAGCCTCCTCTAGCTCTGCTCTTTCATCTCTCTCTAGGCCTGTTGTTGAAACGTTCTGTCCTCCAGCTTCATTCTTGTTAGGTGTCCTGTTTTTTAAGTAAGCTCAGAAACACAAAGCTGGGCACAGAGGCCTTTCGACCAAATATAGATCATTTAAAACTTTACAGACTGCATGTTTTTGAGATCACTCAGGCATTTCTTCAACTGGTTGTCTTTAATTGACAAATACTATTAAAAGCCTCAGCAGTGGTTAATTAAAAGTGCTGCAGTGGTTTCAGCGTCCAAGGAGGTCAGTTTCAGTTCATTTAGAAAGTTCAACTTTGAAAAGGGGGATACTGTACAAGGCCCATATCCTGTCGACCCTCCGGCCATGACTGTTAATAGTGAAGCCCATTATCTTAAAAACAATCAATTAAAAACTGACAACAGCTGAGATTTATTTTTTATGCGACACAGTTTGGTCCGTTTCCACACGTTCTCCTGAGAACCTGATAGATTTATTTCACCTTGAAAGTTAAACCTGAGTATAAAAATAACTCAAACCCTAATTGTTTTGTTATTTTAAAGGGGCTGCAGCTTGGAGCCGGCCGGTCTTGCAGAACCCTTCTTACTTACTCATTTTGGATGAGTCTCCAACACTGGCGCTGTTAAGTTTTGTCTGCTCACAGAGCTGTTAGGATGGATGGAGATCACTGCAGATTTACTTAATCACACAAACATTAAGTCAGCAATCCACTGAAACACACAGGGGAAATCGTACGCTGCTATACGTCAGCTAAGGCGTTAACTCTTGACGTTAGTTACGGGTACCTCCACTGTCTTCCATTAAAAAGGTTCCACATGTGGGAAAATAGTTGTTATAAATGTTCAGTCTGAAAGAACCGTTTACTTCATTATCAATAACTCAATAACTTTGATAACTTGTCAAAAACCTCGGGATGTTTGGTTCTGAGGATCCGGTGAAGGAATCATCACGAGTCACCAAAGTGCAGCGTGTGTTCAGCAGTCCCAGCTAGAGACTGTGAATGCATAAGCATGCACAGTGCATCCCATCAGACAGCCGCCTAAAAAACATCTAGGCAGGCTGAAATACTGCAGGAAATGCAAGTATTAACCGTGCAATTATTTCCCTTTTTTTTTTTTTTTTTTTTTTTTTTACATTTCCCCGTAATCATTTACTTACACTCATGCAACTCATATTCATACATACATACATACATACATACACACACCCATGCATATCATCCATATAAGCATATACATCCACTTGCATGTATCCACATACACCTAAATAGATACATGCACATAGGGATACACACACACAAATACATAAACATGTACACACTCGCACACACACACACACACACACGTATATACACACACACACACACACGTGCGTGCGTGCATGCATGCACACATACACACACACACACACACACACACACACACACACACACACAGCTATTCATACATACATACATACCTCATACATTCACGCATATACACAACCACACTCACGTATATAACTACACACACACACGCACACATACACACACACAGCTATTCATACGTACATACATACATAAATATCACATACGTTCGCACACATATATGCACAAACATACTCACGTATATAACTACACACACATGTATACACACCAATACATACACATACACACACGCACACACATACACACACACACCCATACACATACACATATAAAACATGCATCTATGTATATAAACTCACTTATTTGCACATAAATACATACAAGAATATAATAATAATAATAATACATTTATTAATTACAAAACTAATAATATTAAGTCATTTAAACACTTCCTCCTTTAACTAGTTATTCTTACCATTCCGTTGTTGGTTCCTATCGTCATCGGTCAGCGCCCCAACCCTCCCCCCAGCCCTGGGCCACCCCAGCCCCCCACGGCAGCGGCCGCAGCCAGCAGGAGGGGAGGGAGGAATCCGAGGCCGCCGATCCCACACCCTCCCTTAGTACAGACCATTACCAGCTGGAGACCCAGCAGGCTCAAGGAAACAAGGCCGCGATATGCCCCCAGATCCCCCGACCCCCAAACATATCGAACCCCGCACGGGCAAGAAACAGTGTCGCCGGTGGCCCGCCAATGCATCGGCCCCCGCCACGCGCCCCGGCGACGCGACAGCGACACCGAACTCCAGTAGCCACGGTGCCGGACAGGCAAAGAGGGTGGGGCAGGCGGAAGGCGGGAGGGAAGAGGGACAGAGGAGCCAGAGCAGCGCGACCAGCCCAGGGGGGGCCGGGACCGCCACCACCCACCGGCCGCAGATACACATGGCCGGGAGGCAGCAGGGCGGGGATACAGCCGACACCCGGAGGCGGCGCAGGAACCAGGAGAAGGAGCCCGCCGACACATCGCAACACACCCAGACAGTAACCGGCGCCTCACCTTCCCCGCCAGAGGTCCCCCCCCAGAGGCCGGCCCCGGCACCAGACCCACCAACCAAGGCGCAACCCAGACCCGCCGGGGCCCCAGAAATCCCAATCGCAGGACCAGATCCGGAAGGCAAGAGCGCGGACCAGGCTC
>CM026201.1:30923542-30928542 GCA_014839995.1 Xenentodon cancila
CACCCCCAACACACACACCTCCACCCCCACCCCCCAACACACACACACACCTCCACCCCCCAACACACACAAACATCTGGCTGAACTGCTGAATCCAGGTTTCGGTTTCCAGTTTCCGGTTCTCGTCATGCAACCAGACACTCTTAATTACAGAGCAAGTTAAAGTGGAACATTTTATGCACATTGTTACATACATATCTCCGATGTGTATGTGTGTAAATGTGTGTGCATGTTATCTGAGTTGGCATTTCATCAGTAGCTGAGTTATTATCCTGAAAATGTTTTAATGTCTCATTTTGGAAACAAAAACAGCAATAGCATGCTAAGTATCCAAGAGAGTAACCATCTGCTGTGTGTGTGTGTGTGTGTGTGTGTGTGTGTGTGTGTGTGTGTGTGTGTGTGTGTGTGTGTGTGCGTGTGTGGGTATGTCATTTATTTTTACATTAATGTTTATGTGACTGTGTCATCATCCATTGGCTGAATCAAATGCTCGGTGACAATAGAGGATTAATTAAACTGTTTTTGTGCTGCAGTGCATAAACAATCATTGACGAATGAACAGACAAACGCAGTAAAGGCTATCACATACTGTTAAACGGACAAAGGGAAAAAAGGCATAATGAAGTGTTAATTATCCCGGAGACAAACAGAAAAAAACAATTCATCTGACAGCACAAGACATGTGAAGGTGAGACTGAATGAAATACAGCGAGTTTTTGAAAAACAAAACAAGGTCAAATGAACATTTATCTGGCAGTAAGTTTTCATGAGTTTTCCACCAAGTTATGAAAAGTGGTCATTTTGAGGAGCCGAAGAGCAGAACGGACATGGAGAGTAACTGAGGAGGAGGGCTCTGAGCCGTTTCCTCGGCCCGGGATTTGGGCTTGCTCTGCAGCCTGCAGTCTCCGAGTCAGCCATGAACTCCAACGTCTACCAACGTATTCACGGTTCCAATGTGAGGCCAACTGTCTCTGTCTGACTGCTTGGCTGACGATGGGTTACGTGGCAGGGAACCGATCGGACAACACATCAGCAAATCTACAACAGAACGGATGAAAAGGGAAGAGTGGAGATTTCTGAAAAGTCAAACCCTCAACCTGACTGAAATGATGTTGCTGGACCTTAAGACAGCTGCGCAAAGCAAATGTTTGCAAATGTCAATGAACTGAAGCAATACAGTGAAGAAGAATGAGCCAACGTTCCTCTACGACGATGTGAGACACTGATAATGTCACCCAGAAATAGATTACTTCGAGCTACTCCTGCTAAAGGTGGTTCAAGCAGCTACTAAATCAATATAAAATTCAATTATGTAAATATCAGTAAGACTATGTTTTATAAGTCAAGTCAGGCAAAAAAGACTATAAGCATCTTGCAACTTAATGGCTTACGTGGCCTCATGTTCAGAAACTGCCATTCATCGCGTTTGACACGTCTTGCCAAAAAGCATCAGCGAACATGTTTCAGAGACTGTAAAGTGGTTTCGTTTGCTTGCAGATCACAACTTGTAGTGATTGAAGCCTTTCAAGTATTGACGTATTTGAAGTACTGCATCAGTTATATGAAAATGTAACCTTTCATGAATTATTTGTGGCACCTCCTGTTTTGTGAAGAAAAAACTTGCAAATGTGTTGTGCCAAACATTTGTCTTAAATGTGTCTTATAGTGATGTCAAGACCCGAGACAAGAACACATGTCAGAGTTTTTACAAAGCTTAAGGGTTCTCTGAAACCCTTTGGTTTCCTGTAATTCCTCATACCTGCTCTTTGGCTGGTGCCGAAGCAGGGAAAAGCAGTTATACCAGTCATGTGCCAGTCAATGCTTCTTGTTGGCATTAAAAATATCGTCTCAGTGTATAGACACAGCACAAGCAACAGCATAAATGCTTCTAATACCAGAAACAATACAAGAATCTATGGCGATACGAAAGTAAAGGGGTCAAATGACAATAAAGAAGTCTGAAGTCTGACAAAAGTGCTCTCTTAGGTCAAAAGATTAGACGTTAAAGTTTGTTGTGTCTTGCCATGTTGCATTAGCCTGTTTCCACAGCAGTCCGTGGAGTAAAAACTGCTGCCTGTAGAGCAAGATTTCAACACCATGGTAGAGGAGCTGAGACAGAGGGCAGTCATTTGATAGCAGTATGAGGTGTTGCCACTAGATGGCACTAATTAAATAAGCTGTCTCATTGTTAAGCAGTTACCAGATGATGATAAAGACTTGACCATTTCTAATATTATTTTAAATAATTTCAGTATTCCATCTTATCGATGAGTGTTATTATAAGGTCAGTTTAACTTGGGAAACACAGCAACAAAGGAGATTGCATAAACTATTAAATTTAGGTTAATAAAGTCCTGTTGCATTATTTACACCTGGCAGAATAGTGGTGAAACATCTTCTTACCACAAAGAAGCATGATGTGGAAAACTTTTGTTTGAAATATATTGAGAATGTGTTAACATTTTTTGAAATCCAACCAAAGTAAATCAACAGTTGACTCAAAGTGATCCATCACAGCTAAAATGAAGGGTTACGGCACTATTGTGAAAAGAGCTCACTCTTGTGATTAGAGTGGTATAATCTTAACCAAACCACTTACCATGGAGGAAGATCAGTCAGAAGGAAAAAATATGAAAGATATCAGTTTGCTAGAGATCATAAAAATGTGGTCTGTGGACAAAGGCCAAGTGGTCTGAGTTGAGATTCCCCTGTTCCAGGGTGATGGGGACATCAGAGTAGGAGAGGTGGGTCGCTCAGGCTTTTCATGTGTCCCAAACATCAGGTCAGCTGATGTTCTGGATATAATGAATGACCACGTTTTCCACCAGCAGATCTCTTCCTCCCTGATGTTGTGGCTGTTTTCTAAGATGAGAATGTAAGAATTTGGGCTCCACCACCAGAATCAGGGCCCCCAATGTGTCATTTTAAGAATGCAGGCATCCTTGCATGAATGCAGGTCAAACTATTGTACCCATGTGTGTGCATGCGTATGCCATAAAGTCTACACTGGTGAGTAATCGAAGAGCTCCTTGGGTATGTAAAGTGATAGCCTCCATGAATATTTAACAAGCTTTTATACCATCAGATATTAGTCTGAGCCACCCACTCAGGAAATCAATACAGTCGTGGGGAAGTGCTGAGTCGCCTTGCTCGATGCATTTTTAATGGACACCAAATGCTTGGCCTCACAGCCGTAGTGCTGTCCACCGAAGAAGTACACACACGGAAATCAACACTCCCACTTCCACATGCATTCAGTGAGGAGCACCTGAGCCCACAGGTTTTCTTTTTACTACCTTTAATTGTGTTGATTTAGTAAAATTCAAACGCACGCACAAATGCACGTTATGATTTATTGTCCCTCTACTACTTAAACTAACAGCTATAATGAGGAACAGGAAGTGATCAAACAAAAGGATGAAAAAATGAGAAAGCAGCTTGTTTGACATTTCACTGTTAAATTAGGTATTGACTTAAAGGGGGCGGTTTGGGTTTGTAGACCAGTTTAAGTTAATTAAGTGAACAAAGAGCTTTGATGTAAATGTGCTCTTCTAACACGGCCCAGGATCAATAACCTTGATCATTAAGGGCGCTGTATATTTTCTAACTACTCTTACATGGACGCAGATGGTGGTGGCATGAGTCATGTTGTCAAGTCCGTTTTATTTTTATTGGCTATCATCACTGATGACAAATTTGACTCCGGGGGTTTAGCAGCCTCTATGGTACACACAGCATCTGTCCTTAAGAGTAAAAAGAAGAGACACGAATGATCCCAGAAACATCCTTTAAAACTGTTTCTAAATGATTTAGGAGTCAGCCTCCAGTTCACTGTAATGCAGACGCCACCAGGATCAGAGAGCATCGGTCACATGGTTAAAAGGTGACGCAACGTTTCATAACAGCTGTTGCAACTGTTTCATAACTGTCGTCTTTAATCAGCTTCATAAGTCAGGTCAGATCAATCTGTTTAGCTTCGTTTCACCAGGTTTGTCTGGTTCTGACTGTGAAATAATGTTCTTCACACAGTCTCGAGTATTTTCGTTAAGACATTTATACATGTTACGTTACACGTATGCAAATGCAGAAAACATGAATCATGCTGAAACAGTAGAAACAAGCGCCCAGCCTGCATGTTGCTCGGCTGCTCCAGAGTCACGAGCCAGAAGACTTCTCGTTTAACTTTCCTTTGTTCAGATATTCTGCTGTTGGTACACGGGTTAGGTTTTGTTGTGTGTTCTGAACATTGGGGTCTTGGTCTTGGGGAATTGGACCAGTGCTATGCCCTCGCTAGGGTACTAGAGCAGGAATGGGAGTTTGCCCAGCTAGTCCACGTGTGTTTTGTGGACTTGGACCGTGCCCCTGTGGGTATACGCAGGGGTTGCTCTGGGACTGAGACTGAGTCCCGGGTACAGTTTCTGAGGGTATTCAAACCCTGGATTGGTCCGGTTGACTTTATCAAGTTGTGATCTTCAGTGCGCAGTGGAGCTGTTCACAACTGAGCCTGAAGGGATGAGCACCTACAAATCTGAGACCCTGGTTCTCAGTGGGGGAAACTGTGGAATGCAGCGGTGGAACCATCTTCAGCATTGGTGAGGCGTCGCCTCAAGTGGAGGAATTCAAATATTCTCGGGTCTTGTTCAGGATTGAGAGAAGAATGGAGCAGGAGACTGATGGATAGTTATGTGGACAAAACTACAGATGTTGTCCTGAACTATCCATCCATCCTCTGTGCTGGTCTGTTACGATGATGAGAGACTAAACTACCCATCATCTGTAGGGAACTGTGGGTAATAACCAAAGAATGAGATTGTGGATACAAGCGGCTGAAATGACGTTCCTATGGTTGGACCTCGGAGACAGCGTGAGAGGTTCCATTTGGGAGGAAGTTGGAGGGGAGTCGCTGCTCCTCCATAATCAAAGGAGCCAGTTGAGGCGTTTTTAGGCTTCTGGTTTGGGAACCTGCTGGACGTCGCCCTGGAAAGGTGTTTCTGGCCTGT
>CM026201.1:30933542-30938542 GCA_014839995.1 Xenentodon cancila
TGGTTTAGTCGACAGCAGTTGTGGTCCAACCTTTCTTCTTACTTGGACTTCTCCATTTTGCACAAGAGTTAATTTAATCAACCCCAAATTCAGAAAAAACAGCAGTAGAGAACTAAAAATATAAGACCAGTCCTTATTCTTGCATCGTGCATGAACCTACATTCAAACGTATTTGTGACATTCAGGCCTGCAAAAACAAAAATATAAAAACGTAATAAAGTTGGCCACAGCAAAGCTTCCTGCACTTTGTTTTGTTGCGATTCCTTCTTACACTCTGCCGAGGGCGCCGACGCGACCCCGGGACGTCATATATGCTGACTTCTGGAGCTCTTCCTGACAGCAGCTCGATGGGATCATCTTGCGATCATTGCTTCCAAAGATAACTTCAGAAACCGATTTGCCTGACCACACTGCGTGTTTCCAGTGTGTGACGGTTCATCCCGTATCCCTCCGAACCCAGAGGCTCCGACTTTGGACAGGGTTAATATAAGCCTTCCTTTTTGCACGGTAAAGTTTCATTTCTGTATGTTGCTCTGTTTTGTAATGGTTCACAACGTATAGCCTGTATTCTGGATGTAGTGTCAGTCAGAGGATCCAAGATGTGTCCAGTTTATGTTTGCACTTCTGCTCTTTATTATATTTCTCCAGATGCCCTGAACTAGTCAATCATATTGCTGACCATAGTGGGAAAATGATGTGAATCCGTTTAACCTCTATTTGAGCAGCACTGCTTTTAAACACGTTATTAATTTTGTCATGCGCTTGTTGACACACTGCAGAGCTTCTCATTGCTTTCCTCCTCGCCCTTTCATGGATACTGCATTTGCACCAAATCATCATTACAAACACCTCTGAATTTACTTGTGTTTGGTTCGTTTCCCAACAAAAACAAGTCCACGTGTGTTTTGTGGACTTGGACAAGACATTTGATCAGGTCCCTGTGGTAGTTTGGGGGTAGTGCTTTGAGAGTATGGACCCTTGGGTCTGGGCCTCAAGGGGAGGAGCTTCTCAACGTCTTGTTTAGGGGTGAAGGCAGAATGACATAGGAGATTGACGGGGGATGCGGCATCTGCAGTGATCCAAACTGAATGTTCCTACCCTCAACTGAGGTTTAAAGCTGTGGGTAGTCACCAAAAGACAAGATCGCAAAAACAAGCTGCTGGAAAAGGTGAGAAGGTTTCTCATCGTGAAGGGACTCGGCGTAGAGTCACAGCTCCTTCACGTTGATGGGTTCCACGGCTTCTTTCTCCAGCTCAAGGAAGCTGAAGAGAAGAAGGTCACGCTCTGTCTGCTCGGGCTGTCACCATCGATACTTAAACCCACATAAGCAAAGGTCGATGGATCGATGGAAACTCACACATACAAACAGAACGCCTCATCTCAATGAGCACCGGCAGAAGGCCAGTGATTATTGCCACCATTAAAATTACTCCATGGCCACAAACCACGGCCAATTGGCCATAACTGATTGTAATTTGGGTGATGAGTGCTTTAGTTCGGCTACAAGTCAGGTTCTTGTTTTACCCCCCCCCCCCCCATCCTCTGTTCTTTAAATGTGTGCTGACTTCTAACTTTCATATGTGATGTGCTATAAAATGTCAGATAAACAAGCACACAATGAGCCACTTCACTTAAAAGATTTTTACATTTCTGTATTTAGTTTATTTGTGTTTGTACAACTAAAAGAGGTATAATAAGTAAATACAATAAAGTAATGAGATGTTGAAGCTCTCATTGCTGCTCACATGTTAACTGATACAACTTGGCTATAAAACTGTGCAGCTCGTTATCCACAAACATTCATCTGCCTTCTTCCTGCGGTCGCATCCCAGTTGTTTTTCCACACAAAACACACATTCTTATGCAGCTTGACTTCTGTTCATTAACTGCCTAAACAATAAGGTCAATCAAGAGTGAGGGGGAAAAGAAGAGTAAAAGAAAGTGTACATTCCTCTCTGAGATCATCAACATCCACTTTCCAATGTTACAAATCCACATATGGGTGGAATGAGGTGATGTGTTCACTGTGAATTCAGACAACTCCTGAGATCATGTAGATCCTGAGAGAAGGACGTTGGCTGAAATAATAAGGGTCCTGTCCTATTAAAAACAAATCCATGGGCTGTTAGTTGAAGTAGCACTCGTGGGCTAAAGCAATATGCAGTCACAAGGGATGATGGGAAAGGGATTCTTAAGTTTGTTTTTGTTTTGTTTTGGCCAATTATAGGAATGGGACTCTGCTAGAGCTAGACCAAACTAACCTCAAACTATAAATATGGTATGTTAGGTGTTGGCAACCTAACCAGAAGACTTCATACACGGCATAAGATTGTTCCGTCTATACAATGAAAAAACTCAATAAATTCAGTTTAATTTAAAAATACCCTTTTCATTCCACTTCAAAATGACATTAGCTGTACGTGTGCTGGATGTGTTGGGGAGTGTCGTGTGCTGCTGTTGGTGGTTTGGGTATAAATAGCTACAGCCATGAACATTGATCATAAATAAAGCCGGCTTCTGCGCCGTCATCCCTGTTCGTTGTTTTGCTTTAGGCCCCCATCCAGACTGGAATAATGCAACACACATGCTTGGTTAGTCTCCATAAAGGATTGTGATTTGGCTTGCAACACACTCTGTCACCGTAGTAACCGTGCATGTTGAATAAAAACATCAAAAGCAAACTCAGAGAGTTTAACAAAGCGAGGACATGGAACAGCTGTGGATCAGTTCATCTCCATTTTCCGGGTGGAAACCATCACCAGTAACTGAACTCATGCTGAGCGACGTTCATTCCAAACGTTTCTTCCAGACCTTAGAGCTTTAGCTGTTCATCAATCAGCTCGCTGCCAGTATTGACCGCTCAAACTGATCTGGGATTCAGGGCTGGGCGACTTCCAAAGCTGATTGAGGTTAAGTGGATTTAGCAAATGGTCATTGCAGAATTAAACCAGTTCTGAATATCTACAGGGAGTCTGGTCTGGATGTCACATGTCCATCCCCACCTCCCCCATCTGTGGACTGGGGTAGATGATGTCATGTCCCACTGCACTGCTCTTTCATTAAGAGCGATTTAGTTCAGCCGGTTTTTGATTGGCTGAACTCCTGCAGTGGCCAGATGAATATGTATAACTCTGCCAGACGCACTTTTCACATTTATTAATGGTTTATTTTTCACATTTTTGGTAAATGAGCTGCTAAACAACATGACCTTGGATACATGTTTGAACCAAGACTAGACTGAGAATTTGAAAGTTGACATCATGAAAGATAAATGCAGTTAAATGTGGTAAAAGTCAGAAAATATCTGCAGCTGAGAAGCAAATAACCTAAATATCGTCCGGCTAAAGTACTTTTACTTTCCAGGGGTTGATTGTGTGATAATCAGTGAAATTGGTCACATTTTTTGTGCATTTGAATGAATTTTTATTTAGTTATTATAATTTTAAATCTTGCTAGTGTGACATAGGAAATGTTACACTTAACAACTGTGGTTATTTTACAAAAATGCAAGTACACGCCCAGGTTACAACGCACAGGTTACTTACCACGGCCAGTTCAGACTCACAAGCTCCTAGTGGTGGAAGAGCACCAACCAGCTTTAGTCTCTCGCAAATGAAGCAGCGTACTGGACCTTGGTCAGGAAACAGTCCACCTAGACGTGTCGACAAAACAAACTCATCCCCTTCATCTCTGGTCCTGCAGCCACTGAGCCACGGTTGACCAGCTTCCCCTCACAGCTTCCTTCTCCGTCTTCCTTTGGCTTTTCCCTTTAGCGATGTTTTGTTTCCATCTTATCCCACCTTCTGTACCCTTCTCACTAATGAACTGCATATCCTCTTTACCACATTCAGAAATCTCATCTTTGGTCTCCATCCTCAGCATTCTTCTACCGGTTTATCCACTATCCCTTTGGTTTGTGTCTTAGCCTTCTTAATCTCGCCTCTCTTACTTTATTTACAAGTCTTCAAACTAACCATAGTTGGTCCTCTGTTGTGCTTGTTCACGTTCCCTTCGATCAAAAATGCATGTCTTTGAAGACAAAAAAAAAGACTCAGCAACATGTTTAATGAGATGCTCTAGTGGAAAACATACTCCATCCTCGCTGCGCAGATGTAACATTCCCCGTTTGAGCTGACCACTCAAGCTCTTGCTGCTGTAGATGAGCATCACCTGGAGAATGTCTACATACAAAATAAGAGCCAATGTGAGAACAAAAAAAAGTTCTCAGCTCACTCCAGATCCAGTATTTTGTGCTCCGGACGGCTTCCATGTACTGTAATTTCTTTAGAGCCTTCGGTCATGTCTGAAATAATAACCCATCATTATAACACTGTAAATGAATTCAGAAAAACATAACTCGACACCTTTAAGTAGCAGCAACATGGGTGTGTAATTTTTGAGATGTGTTAAAATGCCTCAGGCTGTTGTTTTCCAGGATGTTCAGTGGTGTTGCATCATCATCGTCATCATCTAAACATTACAATGTGTGACCTGGGTCGCATGTCATGATTTCAACATCCACATAAGTAGACCCAACGTTTGATAGCACGACTGACGAATAGAAACAGCTGAACACCTCGCTGGTGTTCAGCTGTTGTTCTACTGGGTGGTGAAGGATGACTTCTGCCTGGCATGTACTTACATCAGACATCAGATGGATCATTTGCATGTAGTTAAAGAGACCAACATAAAACCTTGGAGATAAACAGATGAGAGTGGAGGAGGAAGGAGGTGGCGATGATGAGGAGACTGTGTCCTTCACAGCTTATCTCACCACAGAATGAAGCTCCTGCTGCAGTTGCCGGGTTGCAGGGAGCTTCACACGCACTGCACAACCGCCGTGGTGGAGTGATTTTCAGCAGAGGAGGAGAGTGGATTCAGAGGGAGCCATGTGGCGCGCTTCAGAAGTGAAGTGGTTGTACTTGATGCAGGGCAGAAGTGGCCCCCGGAGGAGGGAGAGGCGTGCGGAGGTTGGTTACCAGTTACAAAGGTTAATGAGA